>JAURSC010000061.1:0-124826 GCA_030788265.1 Drosophila americana | reverse complement strand
ACTGCCGAGTTTTGTCAAGATATCTTAATAAACAGAATGTATTTTCATAGAAAACTTAATTTTCGATCGTTCCTATGGCAGATATATGATATAGTAGTCCGATCTTATTAGGATTTTGCCTATATAAGGAGTATAGTAAAACCAATTAATGCCGATTTTGGTCAATATATCTTAAAAAAACAAAATGTTTTTCATACAACAATTTTATTGTCGACCGATGTATATATAGTGGTCCGATCTTAATAGGATTTTGAATTTATATGAGGAGCATAGTAAAACTAATAAATGCCAAGTTTGGTCAAGATATTTTGAAAAACAAAATGTTTTTTCATACATAAAACTCCAGTGTCAGCTATTATGATATGGTGATCCGATCTTAATAGGATTTTGCATTTATATGAAGAGCAAAGTACAACTAATAAATGCCGAGTTTGGTCAATATATCTTTAAAAACAAAATGGTTTTTCATAAAACAATTTAATTTCGATCGATCCTTCCTATGACAGCTATATGATATAGTGTACCGATCTTAATATGATTTTGCTTATATAGGGGGAGTATTAAATCTAAATAATGCCGAGTTGGTCAAGATATCTTAAAAAACAAAATGTTTTTCATACAACAATTTTATTATTGACCGATCGTAATATAGTGGTGCCGATCTTAATAGGATTTTGCATTTATATGAGGAGCAGTTTGGTCAATATATCTGGTTCAAGTTTGGTCAAGATATCTTGAAAAACAAAATGTTTTATCATGCAACAACTTAATTTTCGACCGATCGTTCAATGACAGCTATATGATATAGTGGTCCGATCTTAATGGGTTTTTGCTTATATATAAGGAGAATAGTAAAACCAATTAAGCCGAGCTTGGTCAAAATATCTTAAAAAACAAAATGTTTGTCATACAACAATTTTATTTTGAACGATCGTAAAATATAGTGGTCCGATCTTAATAGGATTTTGCATTTATATGAGGAGCAGTTTGGTCAAGATATCTTGGTCAAGTTTGGTCAAGATATCTTGAAAAACAAAATGTTTTATCAGGCAACAACTTAATTTTCGACCGATCGTTCATATGACAGCTATATGATATAGTGGTCCGATCTTAATAGGGTTTGCTTATATATAAGGAGTATAGTAAAACCAATAAATGCCGAGTTGGTCAAGATATCTTGAAAAACAAAATGTTTTTATGCAACAACTAATTTTCGACCGATCGTTCATATGGCAGCTATATGATATAGTGGTCCGATCTTAATATTGTTATTTATTTATTTATTAATAGTCGACAAAACGAGTTCCAGTGTCTTCCTCATTAATAAATAGATTATACAATAGAATTTATGCTAAAAGCCCTAGTTAAAGGATACAATTTTCTAAATAGCATCACCGACCGATGGAGGTGTTTTATTTGCCAGTCGGCCAGCTGTGCCCCTTCACAGCTAATTTTGTCAGTGACGCTATTAGAGCCTACATCTAAGCAGAAGGTTGTTAGTAGGAAAAAAGTGTTCTCAAGTAACATTAAAATAATCTTAATTGCTATATTAATAAAAGAAAATACAATAAATAGGAAAAATTAAAATAAGACAGATTATTAATAAGTAAAGCAATGTAAGTTAGATAACGAGTGTAAGTAGATAGGACAGAGAGAAAAGTAAGGGGAAATCACCGACCCGGTGGGGGAAAATTTTTCAGCCTGTCCGGCAAGCTATGCCCCTGCTCATAGCTGGGAGTGGTCAGCGACTTCCCGAGGTATTCTGAAAGCAACGATTTATTAGGGGTAGAGACTGTTCGGTAGAGAAAAACGTGATGCAAACTATATAATTTTTACATAGCACGCGAAAAGGATTGTGCATAGCGTAGTCTGTTGTGCACGTAGATAGTAAAAAGGGGCGATATTTCTGGTTGGTCTCGCATGATTTTGCTTATATATAAGGAGTATAGTAAAAACTAATTAATGCCGAGCTTGGTCAGATATCTTAAAAAACAAAATGTTTTTCATACAACAATTTTATTTTCCACCGATCGTTCCTATGGCAGCTATATGATTCAGTGGTCCGATCTTATTAGGATTTTGCATTTATATGGGGAGCATAGTAAAACTAATAATGCCGAGTTGGTCAAGATATCTTGAAAAACAAAATGTTTTTTCATACATAAACTTATTTTCGACCGATCGCTCCTATGGCAGCTATATGATATAGTGGTCGATCTTAATATGATATTGCTGTATATGAGGGGTAAGTAAAAGTAATAAATGCTAACTTTGGTCAAGATATCTTAAAAAATAAAATGTTTTTTCATACATCAATTAATTTTCAACCGATCGCTCCTATGGCAGCTATATGATATGGTGGTCCGATCTTAATAGGATTTTGCATATATATAAGGAGCAAGGTAAAACTTATAAATGCCGAGTTTGGTCAAGATATCTTGATAAAAAAATGTTTTTCATACAATAACAAAATTTTGACCGATCGTTCCTATGGCAGTTATTGATAGTGGTCCGATCTTAATAGGATTTTGCACATATATAAGGAGCAAAGTAAAATGAATAAATGCCGATTTGGTCAAGATATCTAAAAAAACAAAATGTTTTTTTTATCTTAACAGGATTTGGATATATATATGGAGTAAAGTAAAACTAATATATGCCGAGTTTGGTTAAGATTTCTTAAAAAAACAATATATTATTTCATACAACACTTAATTTTCGACCGATCGTTCCAATGGCAGCTATATATGATATAGTGGTCCGATCTTAATAGGATTTGCAAATATATGAGGAGCATAGTAAAACTTAAAAATGCCGAGTTTGGTCAAGATATCTTGAAAAACCAAATGTTTATCATACAAAAACTTTATTTTCGACCGATCGCTCCTATGGCAGCTTATGATATAGTGGTCCGATCTTAATAGGATTTTGCATTTATATGAGGAGCATAGTAAAACTAATAAATGCCGAGTTTGGTCAAGATATTTGAAAAACAAAATGTTTTTTATACAAAACTTTATTTTCGACCGATCGCTCCTATGGCAGCTATATGATATAGTGGTCCGATCTAATATGATTGGCCTGTATATGAGGGGTAAGTAAAAGTAATAAATGCTGAGTTGGTCAAGATATCTTGAAAAATAAAAGTTTTTTCATAGAAAACTTAATTTTCGACCGATCGTTCTATGGCAGCTATAGGATATAGTGTTCCGACTTAATAGGATTTTGCATTTATATGAGGAGCATAGTAAAACGTATAAATGCCGAGTTTGGTCAAGATATCTTGATAAACAAAGTTTTTCATACAATAACTAAATTTTGGACCGATCGTTCCTTTGGCAGCTATATGATATAGTGTACCGATCTTATATGATTTTGCTATATATAAGGAGTATAGTAAAACTAATTAATATGAAGAGCAAAGTACAACTAATAAATGCCGAGTTTGGTCAAGATATCTTGAAAAACAAAATGTTTTTTCATACAAACTTAATTTTCGACCGATCGCTCCTATGGCAGCTTATGATATGGTGGTCCGATCTTAATAGGATTTTGCATATATATAAGGAGCAAGGTAAAATTATAAATGCTGAGTTTGGTCAAAATTATTAGATAAACAAAAATTTTCATACAAAAACTTAAGTTTCGATAAATCGTTCCTATGCCAGCTATATGATATAGAAGTCCGATCTTCTAGGATTTTGCATATATATGTGAAACATAGTAAAACGTATATATGCCGAGTTTGGTCAAGATATCTTGATAAACAAAATGTTTTTTCATACAATAACTAAATTTGGACCGATCGTTCCAATGGAGCTATATGATATAGTGGTCCGATCTTAATAGGATTTTGCATATATATAAGGAGCAAAGTAAAACTTATAAATGGCGAGTTTGGTCAAGATATCTAGAAAACAAAATGTTATTCATACAAAAACTTAATTTCGACCGATCGTTCCTATGCCAGCTATATGATATACTGGTCCGATCTTATTAGGATTTTGCATCTATATGGGAAGCATAGTAAAAGGTATAAATGCCGAGTTTGGTCAAGATATCTTGTAAACAAAATGTTTTTTATACAATAACTAAATTTTGGACCGATCGTTCCTTTGGCAGCTATATGATAGAGTGGTCCGATCTTAATAGGATTTTGCATTTATATGGGGAGCATAGTAAAACTAATAAATGCCGAGTTTGGTCAAGATATCTGAAAAAACAAAATGTTTTCATACATAAACTTATTTTCGACCGATCGCTCCTATGGCAGCTATATGATATAGTGTTCCTATCTTATAGGATTTTACATTTATATGAGCAGCATAGTAAAACTAACAACTGCCGAGTTTGGTGAAGACATCTTAATCAACAAAATGTATTTTCAAAACTTAATTTTCGACCGATCTTTCTTACGGCAGCTATATGATATAGTGTTCCGATCTTAATAGGATTTTGCATTTATGAGGACGTAGTAAAAACTAACAACTGCCGAGTTTGGTCAAGATATCTTTAAAAACAAAATGGTTTTTCATAAAACAATTTAATTTCGACCGATCCTTCCTATGACAGCTATATGATATAGTGTACCGATCTTAATATGATTTTGCTTATATATAAGGAGTATAGTAAAACTAATTAATATGAAGAGCAAAGTACAACTAATAAATGCCGAGTTTGGTCAAGATATCTTGAAAACAAAATGTTTTTTCATACAACAACTTAATTTTCAACCGATCGTTCCTATGGCAGCTATATGATATAGTGTTCCGATCTTAATAGGATTTTGCATTTATATGAGGACGTAGTAAAACTAACAAATGCCGAGTTTGGTCAAGATATCTTTAAAAACAAAATGGTTTTTCATAAAACAATTTATTTGACCGATCCTTCCTATGACAGCTATATGATATAGTTGTACCGATCATGTTAATATGATTTTGCTTATATATAAGGAGTAAGTTAAAACTTAAAATATGAAAAGCAAAGTACAACTAATAAATGCCGAGTTTGGTCAAGATATCTTGAAAAACAAAATGTTTTTTCATACAACAACTTAATTTTCGACCGATCGCTCCTATGGCAGCTATATAATATGGTGGTCCGATCTTAATAGGATTTTGCACATAATAAGGAGCAAGGTAAAACTTATAAATGCTGAGTTTGGTCAAGATATTTAGATAAACAAAACATTTTTTCATACAAAAACTTAAGTTTCGACCAATCGTTCCTATGCCAGCTATATGATATAGTAGTCCGATCTTTTAGGATTTTGCATATATATGGGAAACATAGTAAAACGTATAATGCCGAGTTTGGTCAAGATATCTTGATAAACAAAATGCTTTTTCATACAATAACTAAATTTTGGACCGATCGTTCCTATGGCAGCTAATGATATTGGTCCGATCTTAATAGGATTTGCATATATATAAGGAGCATAGTAAAACTTATAAAGTGCGAGTTTGGTCAAGATATCTAGATAAACAAAATGTTTATTCATACAAAAAATTAATTTTCGGCCGATCGTTCCTATGGCAGCTATATGATATAGTGGTCCGATCTTATTAGGATTTTGCATATATATGGGAAGCATAGTAAAACGTATAAATGCCGAGTTTGGTCAAGATATCTTGATAAACAAAATGTTTTTTCATACAATAAACTAATTTTGGACCGATCGTTCCTTTGGCAGCTATATGATAGAGTGGTCCGATCTTAATAGGACTTTGCATATATATAAGGAGCAAAGTAAATTTAATAAATGCAGAGCTTGGTCAAGATATCTTAAAAAACAAAATGTTTTTTCTTACAACAACTTAATTTTCAACCGATCGTCCTATGGAAGCTATATGATATGCGTCCTATCTTAATAAGATTTTGCTATATATAAGGAACGAAGTAAAACTTATAAATGCCGAGTTTGGTCAAGATATCTAGATAAACAAAATGTTTATCATACAAAAACTTAATTTTCGACCGATCGTTCCATGGCAGCTATATGATATAGGGGTTCGATCTTAATAGGTTTTGCATATATTGAGGAGTATAGTAAAACCAATAAATGCCGAGTTGGTCAAGATATCTTGAAAACCAAAATGTTTTTTCATACAAAATTTAATTTCGACCGATCCTCCTAAGACAGCATATGATATAGTGTACCGATCTTAATATGATTTTGCTTATATATAAGGAGTATAGTAAAACTAATTAATGCCGAGCTTGGACTAGATATCTTAAAAACAAAATGTTTTTCATACAACAATTTATTTTCGACCGATCGTTCCTGTGGCAGCTATATGATATAGTGGTCCGATCTTAATAGGATTTTGCATATATATATGGAGTAAAGTAAAATGAATATATGGCGAGTTTGGTTAGATTTCTTTAAAAAAACAATATGTTTTTGCATACAACTTAATTTTCGACCGATCGTTCCTATGGCAGCTATATGATACAGTGGTCCGATCTAATAGGATTTTGCATTATATGGGGACCATAGTAAAACTAATAAATGCCGAGTTTGGTCAAGATATCTTGAAAAACAAAATGTTTTTTCATACATAAACTTTATTTTCGACCGATCGCTCCTATGGCAGCTATATGATATGGTGTTCCGATCTTAATAGGATTTTACATTTATATGAGCAGCATAGTAAAACTAACAACTGCCGAGTTTGGTGAAGATATCTTAATCAACAAAATGTATTTTCAAAAACTTAATTTTCGACCGATCTTTCCTACGGCAGCTATAGATATTGTGTTCCGATCTTAATAGGATTTTGCACTTATATGGGGAGCATAGTAAAACTAATAAATGCCGAGTTTGGTCAAGATATCTTGAAAAACAAAATGTTTTTTCATACATAAACTTATTTTCGACCGATCGCTCCTATGGCAGCTATATGATATAGTGGTCCGATCTTAATATGATTTTGCCTGTATATGAGGGGTAAGTAAAAGTAATACATGCTGAGTTTGGTCAAGATATCTTGAAAAACAAAATGTTTTTTCATACATAAACTTTATTTTCGACCGATCGCTCCAATCTCAGCTATATGACATGGTGGTCCGATCTTAATATGATATAGCCTGTATATGAGGGTTATACTAAAACCAATAAATGCCGAGCTTGGTCAAGATATCTTGAAATACAAAATGTTTTTTCATACATAGACTTTATTTTCGACCGATCGCTCTTATGGCAGCTATATGATATAGTGCTCCGATCTTAATAGGGTTTTGCATATATTGAGGAGTATAGTAAAACGAATAATAAATGCCGAGTTTGGTCAAGATAACTTAATAAACAAAATGTATTTTCATAGAAAACTTAATTTTCGACCGATCTTTCCTATGTATATGATATAGTGTTCCAATCTTAATAGTATATGATATAGTGTTCCAATCTTGATAGTATTTTGCATTTATAAGAGGAGCATAGTAAAACTAACAACTGCCGAGTTTGGTCAAGATATCTTAATAAACAAAATGTATTTCATAGAAAACTTAATTTTCGACCGATCGTTCCTATGGCAGCTATATAATATAGAAGTCCGATCTTAATAGGATTTTGCATATATATAAGGAGCAAAGTAAATTTAATAAATGCAGAGCTTGGTCAAGATATCTTAAAAAACAAATGTTTTTTCTTACAACAACTTAATTTTCAACCGATCGTTCTATGGCAGCTATGATATATGGCGTCCTATCTTAATAGGATTTTGCATATATAAGGAACAAAGTAAAACTTATAAATGCCGAGTTTGGTCAAGATATCTAGATAAACAAAATGTTTATTCATACAAAAACTTAATTTTCGACCGATCGTTCCCATGGCAGCTATATGATATAGGGGTTCGATCCTTATAGGGTTTTGCATATATATGAGGAGTATAGTAAAACAATAAATGCCGAGTTTGGTCAAGATATCTTGAAAACCAAAATGTTTTTTCATACAAAATTTAATTTCGACCGATCCTTCCTAAGACAGCCATATGATATAGTGTACCGATCTTAATATGATTTGCTTATATATAAGGAGTATAGTAAAACTAATTAATGCCGAGCTTGGACTAGATATCTTAAAAAACAAATGTTTTTCATACAACAATTTTATTTTCGACCGATCGTTCCTGTGGCAGCTATATGATATAGTGGTCCGATCTTAATAGGATTTGCATATATATATGGAGTAAAGTAAAATGAATATATGGCGAGTTTGGTTAAGATTTCTTAAAAAAACAATGTTTTTGCATACAAAAACTTAATTTTCGACCGATCGTTCCTATGGCAGCTATATGATACAGTGGTCCGATCTTAATAGGATTTTGCATTTATATGGGGAGCATAGTAAAACTAATAAATGCCGAGTTTGGTCAAGATATCTTGAAAAACAAAATGTTTTTCATACATAAACTTTATTTCGACCGATCGCTCCTATGGCAGCTATACGATATAGTGTCCGCTCTTAATAGGATTTACATTATATGAGCAGCATAGTAAAACTAACAACTGCGAGAGTTTGGTGAAGATATCTTAATCAACAAAATGTATTTTCAAAAACTTAATTTTCGACCGATCTTTCCTACGGCAGCTATATGATATTGTGTTCCGATCTTAATAGGATTTTGCATTTATATGGGGAGCATAGTAAAACCAATAAATGCCGAGTTTGGTCAAGATATCTTGAAAAACAAAATGTTTTTCATACATAAACTTTATTTTCGACCGATCGCTCCTATGGCAGCTATATGATATAGTGGTCCGATCTTAATATGATTTTGCCTGTATATGAGGGGTAAGTAAAAGTAATACATGCTGAGTTTGGTCAAGATATCTTGAAAAACAAAACGTTTTTTCATACATAAACTTTATTTTCGACCGATCGCTCCAATCTCAGCTATATGATATAGTGGTCCGATCTTAATATGATATAGCCTGTATATGAGGGTTATACTAAAACCAATAAATGCCGAGCTTGGTCAAGATATCTTGAAATACAAAATGTTTTTCATACATAAACTTTATTTTCGACCGATCGCTCTTATGGCAGCTATATGATATAGTGCTCCGATCTTAATAGGGTTTTGCATATATTTGAGGAGTATAGTAAAACGAATAATAAATGCCGAGTTTGGTCAAGATAACTTAATAAACAAAATGTATTTTCATAGAAAACTTAATTTTCGACCGATCTTTCCTATGTATATTATATAGTGTTCCAATCTTAATAGTATATGATATAGTCTTCCAATCTTAATAGTATTTTGCATTTATAAAAGGAGCATAGTAAAACTAACAACTGCCGAGTTTGGTCAAGATATCATAATAAACAAAATGTATTTTCATAGAAAACTTAATTTTCGACCGATCGTTCCTATGGCAGCTATATGATATAGTAGACCGATCTTAATAGGATTTTGCCTATAAATGAGGAGTATAGTAAAACCAATAGATGCCGAGTTTGGTCAAGATATCTTAATAAACAAAATGTATTTCATAGAAAACTTAATTTTCGACCGATCGTTCCTATGGCAGCTATATGATATAGTGTTCCGATCTTAATAGGATTTTGCATTTATATGAGGAGCATAGTAAAACTGACAATTGCCGAGTTTGGTCAAGATATCTTAATCAACAAAATGTATTTTCATAGAAAACTTAATTTTCGACTGATCTTTCCTACGGCAACTATATGATATTGTGTTCCGATCTTAATAGGATTTTGCATATATATGAGGAGTAAAGTAAAATTAATATATGCCGAGTTTGGTTAAGATTTCTTAAAAAAACAATATGTTTTTCATACAAAACTCTATTTTCGACCGATCGTTCCTACGGCAGCTATATGATACAGTGGTCCGATCTTAATAGGATTTTGCATTTATATGGGGAGCATAGTAAAACTAATAAATGCCGAGTTTGGTCAAGATATCTTGAAAAACAAAATGTTATTTCATACATAAACTTTATTTTCGACCGATCGCTCCTATGGCAGCTATATGATATAGTGGTCCGATCTTATATGAGGGGTAAGTAAAAGTAATAAATGCTGAGTTTGGTCAAGATATCTCGAAAAACAAAATATTTTTTCATACATCAAATTAATTTTCAACCGATCGCTCCTATGGCAGCTATATGATAGGGTGGTCCGATCTTAATAGGATTTGCATATATATATAAGGAGCAAGGTAAAAATTATAAATACTGAGTTTGGTCAAGATATTTAGATAAACAAAATATTTTTTCATACAAAAACTTAATTTCGACCAATCGTTCCTATGTCAGCTATATGATAAAGTAGTCCGATCTTATTAGGATTTTGCAAATATATGAGAAGCATAGTAAAACGTATAAATGCCGAGTTTGGTCAAGATATCTTGAAAAACAAAATGTTTTTTCATGCAACAACTTAATTTTCGACCGATCGTTCTTATGGCAGCTATATGATATGGTGTCCGATCTTAATAGGATTTTGCATATATATAAGCAGCAAAGTAAAACTTATAAATGCCGAGCTTGGTCAAGATATATAGATAAACAAAATTTTATTCATACAAAAACTTAATTTTCGACCGATCGTTCCCATGGCAGCTATATGATATAGTGGTCCGATCTTAATAGGGTTTTGCATATATATGAGGAGTATAGTAAACCAATAAATGCCGAGTTTGGTCAAGATATCTTAATAAAAAAAATGTATTTTTATAGAAAACTTAATTTTCGACCGATCTTCCTACGGCAGCTATATGATATTGTGTTCCGATCTTAATAGGATTTTGCATATATATGAGGAGTAAAGTAAAATTAATATATGCCGAGTTTGGTTAAGATTTCTTAAAAAACAATATGTTTTGCATACATAAACTCTATTTTCGACCGATCGTTCCTACGGCAGCTATATGATACAGTGGTTCGATCTTAATAGGATTTTGCATTTATATGGGGAGCATAGTAAAACTAATAAATGCCGAGTTTGGTCAAGATATCTTGAAAAACAAAATATTTTTCATACATCAAATTAATTTTCAACCGATCGCTCCTTTGGCAGCTATATGATAGGGTGGTCCGATCTTAATAGGATTTTGCATAATATATAAGGAGCAAGGTAAAAATTATAAATACTGAGTTTGGTCAAGATATTTAGATAAACAAAATATTTTTTCATACAAAAACTTAATTTTCGACCAATCGTTCCTATGTCAGCTATATGATAAAGTAGTCCGATCTTATTAGGATTTTGCAAATATATGAGAAGCATAGTAAAACGTATAAATGCCGAGATTGGTCAAGATTCTTGAAAAACAAAATGTTTTTTCATGCAACAACTTAATTTTCGACCGATCGTTCCTATGGCAGCTATATAATATAATAGTCCGATCTTATTAGGATTTTGCATATATAAGGAGCAAAGTAAATTTAATAAATGCAGAGCTTGGTCAAGATATCTTAAAAAACAAAATGTTTTTTCTTACAACAACTTAATTTTCAACCGATCGTTCCTATGGCAGCTATATGATATGGCGTCCTATCTTAATAGGATTTTGCATATATATAAGGAACAAAGTAAAACTTATAAATGCCGAGTTTGGTCAAGATATCTAGATAAACAAAATGTTTATTCATACAAAAACTTAATTTTCGACCGATCGTTCCCATGGCAGCTATATGATATAGGGGTTCGATCTTTATAGGGTTTTGCATATATATGAGGAGTATAGTAAAACCAATAAATGCCGAGTTTGGTCAAGATATCTTGAAAACCAAAATGTTTTTCATACAAAATTAATTTCGACCGATCCTTCCTAAGACAGCCATATGATATAGTGTACCGATCTTAATATGATTTTGCTCATATATAAGGAGTATAGTAAAACTAATTAATGCCGAGCTTGGACTAGATATCTTAAAAAACAAAATGTTTTTCATACAACAATTTTATTTTCGACCGATCGTTCCTGTGGCAGCTATATGATATAGTGGTCCGATCTTAATAGGATTTTGCTATATATATGGAGTAAAGTAAAATGAATATATGGCGAGTTTGGTTAAGATTTCTTAAAAAAACAATATGTTTTTGCATACAAAAACTTAATTGTCGACCGATCGTTCCTATGGCAGCTATATGATACAGTGGTCCGATCTTAATAGGATTTTGCATTTATATGGGGAGCATAGTAAAACTAATAAATGCCGAGTTTGGTCAAGATATCTTGAAAAACAAAATGTTTTTTCATACATAAACTTTATTTTCGACCGATCGCTCCTATGGCAGCTATACGATATAGTGTTCCGCTCTTAATAGGATTTTACATTATATGAGCAGCATAGTAAAACTAACAACTGCCGAGTTTGGTGAAGATATCTTAATCAACAAAATGTATTTTCAAAAACTTAATTTTCGACCGATCTTTCCTACGGCAGCTATATGATATTGTGTTCCGATCTTAATAGGATTTTGCATTTATATGGGGAGCATAGTAAAACTAATAAATGCCGAGTTTGGTCAAGATATCTTGAAAAACAAAATGTTTTTCATACATAAACATTATTTTCGACCGATCGCTCCTATGGCAGCTATATGATATAGTGGTCCGATCTTAATATGATTTTGCCTGTATATGAGGGGTAAGTAAAAGTAATACATGCTGAGTTGGTCAAGATATCTTGAAGAACAAAATGTTTTTCATACATAAACTTTATTTTCGACGATCGCTCCAATCTCAGCTATATGATATGGTGGTCCGATCTTAATATGATATAGCCTGTATATGAGGGTTATACTAAAACCAATAAATGCCGAGCTTGGTCAAGATATCTTGAAATACAAAATGTTTTTCATACATAAACTTATTTTCGACCGATCGCTCTTATGGCAGCTATATGATATAGTGCTCCGATCTTAATAGGGTTTTGCATATATTTGAGGAGTATAGTAAAACGAATAATAAATGCCGAGTTTGGTCAAGATAACTTAATAAACAAAATGTATTTTCATAGAAAACTTAATTTTCGACCGATCTTTCCTATGTATATGATATAGTGTTCCAATCTTAATAGTATATGATATAGTGTTCCAATCTTAATAGTATTTTGCATTTATAAGAGGAGCATAGTAAAACTAACAACTGCCGAGTTTGGTCAAGATATCTTGAAAAACAAAATATTTTTCATACATCAAATTAATTTTCAACCGATCGCTCCTTTGGCAGCTATATGATAGGGTGGTCCGATCTTAATAGGATTTTGCATATATATATAAGGAGCAAGGTAAAAATTATAAATACTGAGTTTGGTCAAGATATTTAGATAAACAAAAATATTTTTTCATACAAAAACTTAATTTTCGACCAATCGTTCCTATGTCAGCTATATGATAAAGTAGTCCGATCTTATTAGGATTTTGCAAATATATGAGAAGCATAGTAAAACGTATAAATGCCGAGATTGGTCAAGATTCTTGAAAAACAAAATGTTTTTTCATGCAACAACTTAATTTTCGACCGATCGTTCCTATGGCAGCTATATAATATAATAGTCCGATCTTATTAGGATTTTGCATATATATAAGGAGCAAAGTAAATTTAATAAATGCAGAGCTTGGTCAAGATATCTTAAAAAACAAAATGTTTTTTCTTACAACAACTTAATTTTCAACCGATCGTTCCTATGGCAGCTATATGATATGGCGTCCTATCTTAATAGGATTTTGCATATATATAAGGAACAAAGTAAAACTTATAAATGCCGAGTTTGGTCAAGATATCTAGATAAACAAAATGTTTATTCATACAAAAACTTAATTTTCGACCGATCGTTCCCATGGCAGCTATATGATATAGGGGTTCGATCTTTATAGGGTTTTGCATATATATGAGGAGTATAGTAAAACCAATAAATGCCGAGTTTGGTCAAGATATCTTGAAAACCAAAATGTTTTTTCATACAAAATTAATTTCGACCGATCCTTCCTAAGACAGCCATATGATATAGTGTACCGATCTTAATATGATTTTGCTCATATATAAGGAGTATAGTAAAACTAATTAATGCCGAGTTGGACTAGATATCTTAAAAAACAAAATGTTTTTCATACAACAATTTTATTTCGACCGATCGTTCCTGTGGCAGCTATATGATATAGTGGTCCGATCTTAATAGGATTTTGCATATATATATGGAGTAAAGTAAAATGAATATATGGCGAGTTTGGTTAAGATTTCTTAAAAAAACAATATGTTTTGCATACAAAAACTTAATTGTCGACCGATCGTTCCTATGGCAGCTATATGATACAGTGGTCCGATCTTATAGGATTTTGCATTTATATGGGGAGCATAGTAAAACTAATAAATGCCGAGTTTGGTCAAGATATCTTGAAAAACAAAATGTTTTTTCATACATAAACTTTATTTTCGACCGATCGCTCCTATGGCAGCTATACGATATAGTGTTCCGCTCTTAATAGGATTTTACATTTATATGAGCAGCATAGTAAAACTAACAACTGCCGAGTTGGTGAAGATATCTTAATCAACAAAATGTATTTTCAAAAACTTAATTTTCGACCGATCTTTCCTACGGCAGCTATATGATATTGTGTTCCGATCTTAATAGGATTTTGCATTTATATGGGGAGCATAGTAAAACTAATAAATGCCGAGTTTGGTCAAGATATCTTGAAAAACAAAATGTTTTTTCATACATAAACATTATTTTCGACCGATCGCTCCTATGGCAGCTATATGATATAGTGGTCCGATCTTAATATGATTTGCCTGTATATGAGGGGTAAGTAAAAGTAATACATGCTGAGTTTGGTCAAGATATCTGAAGAACAAAATGTTTTTTCATACATAAACTTTATTTTCGACCGATCGCTCCAATCTCAGCTATATGATATGGTGGTCCGATCTTAATATGATATAGCCTGTATATGAGGGTTATACTAAAACCAATAAATGCCGAGCTTGGTCAAGATATCTTGAAATACAAAATGTTTTTTCATACATAAACTTTATTTTCGACCGATCGCTCTTATGGCAGCTATATGATATAGTGCTCCGATCTTAATAGGGTTTTGCATATATTTGAGGAGTATAGTAAAACGAATAATAAATGCCGAGTTTGGTCAAGATAACTTAATAAACAAAATGTATTTTCATAGAAAACTTAATTTTCGACCGATCTTTCCTATGTATATGATATAGTGTTCCAATCTTAATAGTATATGATATAGTGTTCCAATCTTAATAGTATTTTGCATTTATAGAGGAGCATAGTAAAACTAACAACTGCCGAGTTTGGTCAAGATATCATAATAAACAAATGTATTTTCATAGAAAACTTAATTTTCAACCGATCGTCCTATGGCAGCTATATGATATAGTAGACCGATCTTAATAGGATTTTGCCGATAAATGAGGAGTATAGTAAAACAATAGATGCCGAGTTTGGTCAAGATATCTTAATAAACAAAATGTATTTCATAGAAAACTTAATTTTCGACCGATCGTTCCTATGGCAGCTATATGATATAGTGTTCCGATCTTAATAGGATTTTGCATTATATGAGGAGCATAGTAAAAACTGACAATTGCCGAGTTTGGTCAAGATATCTTAATCAACAAAATGTATTTTCATAGAAAACTTAATTTTCGACTGATCTTTCCTACGGCAACTATATGATATTGTGTTCCGATCTTAATAGGATTTTGCATATATATGAGGAGTAAAGTAAAATTAATATATGCCGAGTTTGGTTAAGATTTCTTAAAAAACAATATGTTTTTGCATACATAAACTCTATTTTCGACCGATCGTTCCTACGGCAGCTATATGATACAGTGGTCCGATCTTAATAGGAGTTTGCATTTATATGGGGAGCATAGTAAAACTAATAAATGCCGAGTTTGGTCAAGATATCTTGAAAAACGAATGTTTTTTCATACATAAACTTATTTTCGACCGATCGCTCCTATGGCAGCTATATGATATAGTGGTCCGATCTTAATATGATTTTGCCTGTGTATGAGGGGTAAGTAAAAGTAATACATGCTGAGTTTGGTCAAGATATCTTGAAAAACAAAATGTTTTTTCATACATAAACTTTATTTTCGACCGATCGCTCCAATCTCAGCTATATGATAAAGTAGTCCGATCTTATTAGGATTTTGCAAATATATGAGAAGCATAGTAAAACGTATAAATGCCGAGTTTGGTCAAGATATCTTGAAAAACAAAATGTTTTTTCATGCAACAACTTAATTTTCGACCGATCGTTCTTATGGCAGCTATATGATATGGTGTCCGATCTTAATAGGATTTTGCATATATATAAGGAGCAAAGTAAAACTTATAAATGCCGAGCTTGGTCAAGATATATAGATAAACAAAATTTTTATTCATACAAAAACTTAATTTTCGACCGATCGTTCCTATGGCAGCTATATGATATAGTGGTCCGATCTTAATAGGGTTTGCATATATATGAGGAGTATAGTAAAACCAATAAATGCCGAGTTTGGTCAAGATATCTTAATAAACAAAATGTATTTCACAGAAAACTTAATTTTCGACTGATCGTTCCTATGGCAGCTATATGATATTGTGTTCCGATCTTAATAGGATTTGCATATATATGAGGAGTAAAGTAAAATTAATATATGCCGAGTTTAGTTAAGATTTTTAAAAAACAATATGTTTTTGCATACATAAACTTTATTTTCGAACGATCGTTCCTACGGCAGCTATATGATACAGTGGTCCGATCTTAATAGGATTTTGCATTTATATGGGGAGCATAGTAAAACTAATAAATGCCGAGATTGGTCAAGATATCTTGAAAAACAAAATGTTTTTTCATACATAAACTTTATATTCGACCGATCGCTCCTATGGCAGCTATATGATATAGTGGTCCGATCTTAATATGGTTTTGCCTGTATATGAGGGGTAAGTAAAAGTAATAAATGCTGAGTTTGGTGAAGATATCTTGAAAAACAAAATGTTTTTTCATACATCAAATTAATTTTCAATCGATCGCTCCTATGGCAGCTATATGATATGGTGGTCCGATCTTAATAGCATTTTGCATATAAGGAGCAAGGTAAAACTTATAAATGCCGAGTTTCGTCAAGATATTTAGATAAACAAATATTTTTTCATACAAAAAATTAATTTTCGACCAATCGTTCCTATGTCAGCTATATGATATAGTTGTCCGATCTTTATAGGATTTTGCATATATATGGGAAGCATAGTAAAAAGTATAAATGCCGAGTTTGGTCAAGATATCTTGATAAACAAAATGTTTTTTCTTACAACAACTTAATTTTCAACCGATCGTTCTTATGGCAGCTATATGATATGGTGTCCGATCTTAATGAGATTTTGCATATATATAAGGAGCAAAGTAAAACTTATAAATGCCGAGCTTAATCAAGATATATAGATAAACAAAATTTTTATTCATACAAAAACTTAATTTTCGACCGATCGCTCCTATGGCAGCTATATGATATAGTGATCCGATCTTAATATGATTTTGCCTGTATATGAGGGGTAAGTAAAACTTATAAATGCCGAGTTTGGTCAAGATATTTAGATAAACAAAATATTATTTCATACAAAAACTTAATTTTCGGCCAATCGCTCCTATGTCAGCTATATGATATAGTGGTCCGATCTTAATAGAATTTTGCATATATATGGGAAGCATAGTAAAAAGTATAAATGCCGAGTTTGGTCAAGATATCTTGATAAACAAAATCTTTTTTCATACAATAACTAAATTTCGGACCAATCGTTCCTATGGCAGCTATATGATATAGTGGTCCGATCTTAATAGGGTTTTGCATATATATGAGGAGTATAGTAAAACCAATAAATTCCGAGTTTGGTCAAGATATCTTGATTAACAAAATGTTTTTTCATACAATAACTTAATTTTGGACCGATCGTTCCTATGGCAGCTATATGATATAGTGGTCCGATCTTAATAGGATTTTGCTATATATGAGGAGTAAAGTAAAATTAATATATGCCGAGTTTAGTTAAGATTTCTTAAAAAAACAATATGTTTTTGCATACATAAACTTTATTTTCGAACGATCGTTCCTACGGCAGCTATATGATACAGTGGTCCGATCTTAATAGGATTTTGCAATTATATGGGGAGCATAGTAAAACTAATAAATGCCGAGTTTGGTCAAGATATCTTGATAAACAAAATGTTTTTTCATACAATAACTTAATTTTGGACCGATCGTTCCTATGGCAGCTATATGATATAGTGGACCGATCTTAATAGGATTTGCAATTATATGGGGAGCATAGTAAAAATAATAAATGCTGAGTTTGGTGAAGATATCTTGAAAAACAAAATGTTTTTTCATACATCAAATTAATTTTCAACCGATCGCTCCTATGGCAGATATATGATATGGTGGTCCGATCTTAATAGCATTTTGCATATAATATAAGGAGCAAGGTAAAACTTATAAATGCGAGTTTGGTCAAGATATTAAGATAAACAAAATATTTTTTCATACAAAAAATTAATTTTCGACCAATCGTTCCTATGTCAGCTATATGATATAGTTGTCCGATCTTTTTAGGATTTTGCATATATATGGGAAGCATAGTAAAAAGTATAAATGCCGAGTTTGGTCAAGATATCTTGATAAACAAAATCTTTTTTCATACAATAACTAAATTTCGGACCAATCGTTCCTATGGCAGCTATATGATATAGTGGTCCGATCTTAATAGGGTTTTGCATATATATGAGGAGTATAGTAAAACCAATAAATGCCGAGTTTGGTCAAGATATCTTGAAAACCAAAATGTTTTTCATACAATACTTAATTTTCGATCGATCGTTTCTATGGCCGCTATGTGATATGGTGGTCCGATCTTAATAGGATTTTGCATATATATGAGGAGCAAAGTAAAATTAATAAATGCCGATTTTGGTCAAGATATCTCAAAAAACAAAATGTTTTTTTTATCTTAACAGGATTTGCATATATATATATGGAGTAAAGTAAAACTAATATATGCCAAGTTTGGTTAAGATTTCTTAAAAAACAATATGTTTTTTCATACAACAACTTAATTTTCGACCGATCGTTCCTATGGCAGCTATATGATATAGTGGTCCGATCTTCATAGGATTTTGCATTTATATGAGGAGCATAGTAAGACTAACAACTGCCGAGTTTGGTCAAGAAATCTTAATAAACAAAATGTATTTTCATAGAAAACTTTATTTTCGACCGATCGTTCCTATGGCAGCTATATGATATAGTGTTCCGATCTTAATAGGATTTTGCATTTATATGAGGAGCATAGTAAAACTAACAACTGCCGAGTTTGGTTAAGATTTCTTAAAAAAACAATATGTTTTTGCATACATAAACTTTATTTTCGAACGATCGTTCCTACGGCAGCTATACTGTATAGTGTATAGTGGTCCGATCTTAATAGGATTTTGCATTTATATGGGGAGCATAGTTAAACTAATAAATGCCGAGTTTGGTCAAGATATCTTGAAAAACAAAATGTTTTTTCATACATAAACTTTATTTTCGACCGATCGCTCCTATGGCAGCTATATGATATAGTGGTCCGATCTTAATATGATTTTGCCTGTATATGAGGGGTAAGTAAAACTTATAAATGCCGAGTTTGGTCAAGATATTTAGATAAACAAAATATTATTTCATACAAAAACTTAATTTTCGGCCAATCGTTCCTATGTCAGCTATATGATATAGTAGACCGATCTTATTAGGATTTTGCATATATATGGGAAGCATAGTAAAACGTATAAATTCCGAGTTTGGTCAAGATATCTTGATAAACAAAATGTTTTTTCATACAATAACTAAATTTTGGACCGATCGTTCCTATGGCAGCTATATGATATAGTGGTCCGATCTTAATAGGATTTTGCATATATATGAGGAGCAAAGTAAAATTAATAAATGCAGAGTTTGGTCAAGATATCTTAAAAAAACAAAATGTTTTTTCATACATCAAATTAATTTTCAACCGATGGCTCCTATGGCAGCTATATGATATGGTGGTCCGATCTTAATAGGATTTTGCATATATATATAAGGAGCAAGTTAAAACTTATAAATGCCGAGTTTGGTCAAGATATTTTGATAAACAAAATATTTTTTCATACAAAAACTTAATTTTCGACCAATCGTTCCTATGTCAGCTATATGATATAGTTGTCCGATCTTATTAGGATTTTGCATATATATGGGAAGCATAGTAAAAAGTATAAATGCCGAGTTTGGTCAAGATATCTTGATAAACAAATTGTTTTTTCATACAATAACTAACTTTTGGACCGATCGTTCCTATGGCAGCTATTTGATATAGTGGTCCGATCTTAATAGGGTTTTGCATATATATGAGGAGTAAAGTAAAATTAATATTGCCGAGTTTAGTTAAGATTTCTTAAAAAAACAATATGTTTTGCATACATAAACTTTATTTTCGAACGATCGTTCCTACGGCAGCTATATGATACAGTGGTCCGATCTTAATAGGATTTTGCAATTATATGGGGAGCATAGTAAAACTAATAAATGCCGAGTTTGGTCAAGATATCTTGATAAACAAAATGTTTTTTCATACAATAACTTAATTTTGGACCGATCGTTCCTATGGCAGCTATATGATATAGTGGACCGATCTTAATAGGATTTTGCAATTATATGGGGAGCATAGTAAAAATAATAAATGCTGAGTTTGGTGAAGATATCTTGAAAAACAAAATGTTTTTTCATACATCAAATTAATTTTCAACCGATCGCTCCTATGGCAGATATATGATATGGTGGTCCGATCTTAATAGCATTTTGCATATATATAAGGAGCAAGGTAAAACTTATAAATGCGAGTTTGGTCAAGATATTAAGATAAACAAAATATTTTTTCATACAAAAAATTAATTTTCGACCAATCGTTCCTATGTCAGCTATATGATATAGTTGTCCGATCTTTTTAGGATTTTGCATATATATGGGAAGCATAGTAAAAAGTATAAATGCCGAGTTTGGTCAAGATATCTTGATAAACAAAATCTTTTTTCATACAATAACTAAATTTCGGACCAATCGTTCCTATGGCAGCTATATGATATAGTGGTCCGATCTTAATAGGGTTTTGCATATATATGAGGAGTATAGTAAAACCAATAAATGCCGAGTTTGGTCAAGATATCTTGAAAACCAAAATGTTTTTCATACAATACTTAATTTTCGATCGATCGTTTCTATGGCCGCTATGTGATATGGTGGTCCGATCTTAATAGGATTTTGCATATATATGAGGAGCAAAGTAAAATTATTAAATGCCGATTTTGGTCAAGATATCTCAAAAAAACAAAATGTTTTTTTTATCTTAACAGGATTTTGCATATATATATATGGAGTAAAGTAAAACTAATATATGCCAAGTTTGGTTAAGATTTCTTAAAAAACAATATGTTTTTTCATACAACAACTTAATTTCGACCGATCGTTCCTATGGCAGCTATATGATATAGTGGTCCGATCTTCATAGGATTTTGCATTTATATGAGGAGCATAGTAAGACTAACAACTGCCGAGTTGGTCAAGAAATCTTAATAAACAAATGTATTTTCATAGAAAAACTTTATTTTCGACCGATCGTTCCTATGGCAGCTATATGATATAGTGTTCCGATCTTAATAGGATTTTGCATTTATATGAGGAGCATAGTAAAACTAACAACTGCCGAGTTTGGTTAAGATTTCTTAAAAAAACAATATGTTTTGCATACATAAACTTATTTCGAACGATCGGTCCTACGGCAGCTATACTGTATAGTGTATAGTGGTCCGATCTTAATAGGATTTTGCATTTATATGGGGAGCATAGTTAAACTAATAAATGCCGAGTTTGGTCAAGATATCTTGAAAAACAAAATGTTTTTTCATACATAAACTTTATTTTCGACGATCGCTCCTATGGCAGCTATATGATATAGTGGTCCGATCTTAATATGATTTTGCCTGTATATGAGGGGTAAGTAAAACTTAAATGCCGAGTTTGGTCAAGATATTTAGATAAACAAAATATTATTTCATACAAAAACTTAATTTTCGGCTAATCGTTCCTATGTCAGCTATATGATATAGTAGACCGATCTTATTAGGATTTTGCATATATGGGAAGCATAGTAAAACGTATAAATTCCGAGTTTGGTCAAGATATCTTGATAAACAAAATGTTTTTTCATACAATAACTAAATTTTGGACCGATCGTTCCTATGGCAGCTATATGATATAGTGGTCCGATCTTAATAGGATTTTGCATATATATGAGGAGCAAAGTAAAATTAATAAATGCAGAGTTTGGTCAAGATATCTTAAAAAAACAAAATGTTTTTTCATACATCAAATTAATTTTCAACCGATGGCTCCTATGGCAGCTATATGATATGGTGGTCCGATCTTAATAGGATTTTGCATATATATATAAGGAGCAAGTTAAAACTTATAAATGCCGAGTTTGGTCAAGATATTTTGATAAACAAATATTTTTTCATACAAAAACTTAATTTTCGACCAATCGTTCCTATGTCAGCTATATGATATAGTTGTCCGATCTTATTAGGATTTTGCATATATATGGGAAGCATAGTAAAAAGTATAAATGCCGAGTTTGGTCAAGATATCTTGATAAACAAATTGTTTTTTCATACAATAACTAACTTTTGGACCGATCGTTCCTATGGCAGCTATTTGATATAGTGGTCCGATCTTAATAGGGTTTTGCATATATATGAGGAGTATAGTAAAACCAATAAATGCCAAGTTTGGTCTAGATACTTGAAAACCAAAATGTTTTTCATACAATACTTAATTTTCGATCGATCGTTATATGGCAGCTATGTGGTATGGCGGTCCGATCTTAATAGGATTTTGCATATATATGAAGAGCAAGTAAAATTAATAAATGCCGATTTTGGTCAAGATATCTTAAAAAACAAAATATTTTTTCTTATCTTAACAGGATTTTGCATATATATATGGGTTAAGTATAACTAATATATGCCAAGTTTGGTTAAGATTTCTTAAAAAACAATATGTTTTTTCATACAACTTAATTTCGACCGATCGTTCCTATGCAGCTATATAATATAGTGGTCCGATCTTAATAGGATTTACATATATGAGGAGCATAGTAAAACTTAAAAATGCCGAGATTGGTCAAGATATCTTGAAAACAAATGTTTATTCATACAACTTAATTTACGACCGTTCGTTCCTATGACAGAAATATGAAGATATCTTGAAAACAATTTTTTGCATACAACAACTAATTTTTGACCGATCGTTCCTATGGCAGCTATATGATACAGTGGTCCGATCTTAATAGGATTTTGCATTTATATGGGGGCATAGTAAAACTAATAAATGCCGATTTGGTCAAGATACTTGAAAAACAAAATGTTTTTCATACATAAACTTTATTTTCGACCGATCGCTCCTATGACAGCTATATGATATAGTGGGGTAAGTAAAGTAATAAATGATGAGTTTGGTCAAGATATCTTGAAAAACAAAATGTTTTTTCATACAACAACTTAATTTTCGACCGATCGTTCCTATGACAGAAATATGATATAGTGTACCGATCTAAATAAGATTTTTCATTTATATGAAAAATGCCGCGTTTGGTCAAGATATCTTGAAAAACAAAATGTTTTTCATGCAACAAATTAATTTTCGACCGATCGTTCATATGGCACTATATGATATAGTGGCCCGATCTTAATAGGATTTTGCATGTATATGAGGAGCATAAAGGAGCGAGTAAAACTTTATAAATGCCGAGTTTGGTCAAGATACCTTGAAAAACAAAATGTTTTTTCATACATCAACTTTATTTTCGACCGATCGCTCCAATCTCAGCTATATGATAAGTGGTCCGATCTTCATATGATATAGCCTGTATATGAGGGTTATAGTAAGACCAATGCTGAGCTTGGTCAAGATATCTTGAAAAACAAAATGTTTTTTCATACATAAACTTTATTTTCGACCGATCGTTCCTATGGCAGCTATATGATATAGTGGTCCGATCTTTAAAGGGGTTTTGCATATATATGAGGAGTATAGTTAAACCAATAAATGCCGAGTTTGGTCAAGATATCTTGAAAAACACAAATTTTTTCTCACAACAAATTAATTTTCGACTGATCGTTCCTATGACAGCTTTATGATATAGTGGTCCGATCTAAAACTAACAACTGCCGAGTTTGGTCAAGATATCTTAATAAACAAAATGTATTTTCATAGAAAACTTATTTTTCGACCGATCGCTCCTATGGCAGCTATATGATATAGTGTTCCAATCTTCATAGGATTTTGCATTTATATGGGGAGCATAGTCAAACTAACAACTGCCGAGTTTGGTCAAGATATCTTAATAAACAAATGTATTTTCATAGAAAACTTAATTTTCGACCGATCGTTCCTATGGCAGCTATATGAATAGTGTTCCGATCCCAATAGGATTTTGCATTTATATGAGGAGCATAGTAAAACTAATAAATGCCGAGTTTGGTCAAGATATCTTGAAAAACAAAATTTTTTCATACAACAACTTAATTTTCGATCGATCGTTTCTATGACAGAAATATGATATAGTGTACCGATCTTAATAGAATTTTTCATTAATATGAAGAGCCAAGTACAACTAATAAATGCCGATTTTGGTCAAGATATCTTGAAAAACAAATGTTTTTTCATGCAACAACTTAATTTTCGACCGATCGTTCCTATGGCACCTATATGATATGGTGTCCGATCTTAATAGGATTTTGCATATATATAAGAAGCAAAGTAAAACTTATAAATGCCGAGTTTGGTCAAGATATCTAGATAAACAAAATGTTTTTTCACACAAAAACTTAATTTGCGACCGATCGTTCTTATGGCAGCTATATGATATAGTCCGATCTTAATATGGTTTTGCATATATATGAGGAGTATAGGAAAACCAATAAATGCCGAGTTTGGTAAAGATATCTTGAAAAACAAAATGTTTATTCATACATAACTTTATTTTCGACCGATCGCTCCTATCACAGCTATATAATATAGTGGTCCGATTTTAATAGGGCTTTGCATTTATATGAGGAACATAGTAAAACTAACAACTGCCGAGTTTGGTCAAGATATCTTAATAAACAAATGTATTTTCATAGAAAACTTAATTTTCGACCGATCGTTCCTATGGCAGCTATATGATATAGTGGTCCGATCTTAATAGGATTTGGCATATATATGAGGAGCAAGGAAAAACTAATAAATGCCGAGTTTGGTCAAGATATCTTGAAAAACAAAATGTTTTTTCATACAACAACTTAATTTTCGACCGATCGTTCCTATGACAGAAATATGATATAGTGTACCGATCTTAATATGATTTTTCATTTATATGAAAAATGACGAGTTTGGTCAAGATATCTTGACCAAACAAAATGTTTTTTCATGCAACAACCTAATTTTCGACCGATCGTTCATATGGCAACTATAAGATATAGTGCTTCGATCTTAATAGGATTTTGCATATATATGAGGAGTAAAGTAAAACTAATAAATGACGAGTTTGGTCAAGATATCTTGAAAAACAAAATGTTTTTTCATACTAAAACTTTATTTTCGACCGATCGCTCCTATGGCAGCTATATGATATGGTGGTCCGATCTTAATATGATATAGCCTGTATATGAGGGTTATAGTAAAACCAATAAATGCCGAGCTTGGTCAAGATATCTTGAAAAACAAAATGTTTTTTCATACATAAACTTTATTTTCGACCGATCGCTCCTATGGCAGCTATATGATATAGTGGTCCGATCTTAATAGGGTTTTGCATATATGAGGAGTTTGGTAAAACCAATAAATGCCGAGTTTGGTTAAGATATCTTGAAAACCAAAATGTTTTTTCATACAAAACTTAATTTTCGACCGATCGTTTCTATGGCAGTGGTCCGATCTTAATAGGATTTTGCATATATATGAGGAGTAAAGTAAAACTAATAAATGACGAGTTTGGTCAAGATATCTTGAAAAGCAAAATGTTTTTTCATACATAAACTTTATTTTCGACCGATCGCTCCTATGGCAGCTATATGATATAGTGGTCCTATCTTAATAGGGTTTTGCATATATATGAGGAGTTTGGTAAAACCAATAAATGCCGAGTTTGGTTAAGATATCTTGAAAACCAAAATGTTTTTTCATACAAAACTTAATTTTCGACCGATCGTTTCTATGGCAGTGTCCGATCTTAATAGGATTTTGCATATATATGAGGAGTAAAGTAAAACTAATAAATGACGAGTTTGGTCAAGATATCTTGAAAAGCAAAATGTTTTTTCATACATAAACTTTATTTTCGACCGATCGCTCCTATGGCAGCTATATGATATAGTGGTCCGATCTTAATAGGATTTTGCATATATATAAGGAGCAAAGTAAAACTTATAAATGCAGAGTTTGGTCAAGGTATCTAGATAAACAAAATGTTTATTCATACAAAAACTTAATTTTCGACCCATCGTTCTAATGGCAGCTATATGATATAGTAGTCCGATCTTATTAGGATTTTGCCTATATATGAGGAGTATAGTAAAACTAATAAATGCCGAGTTTGGTCAAGATATCTTTAAAAACAAAATGGTTTTTCATAAAACAATTTAGATTCGACCGATCCTTCCTATGACAGCTATATGATATAGTGTATCGATCTTAATATGATTTGCTTATATGTAAGGAGTATAGTTAAACTAATTAATGCCGAGTTTGTTCAAGATATCTTAAAAAACAAATGTTTTCATACAACAATTTTATTTTCGACTGATCGTTCCTATGGCAGCTATATGATATAGGGGTCCGATCTTAATAGGATTTTTCATTTATATGAGGAGCATAGTAAAACTAACAACTGCCGAGTTTGGTCAAGATATCTTAATAAACAAAATGTATTTTCATAGAAAACTTAATTTTCGACCGATCGTTCCTATGGCAGCTATATGATATAATGTTCCGATCTTAATAGGATTTTTCATTTATATGAAAAATGCCGAGTTTGTTCAAGAAAACCAAAATGTTTTTTCATACAAAACTTAATTTTCGACCGATCGTTTCTATGGCAGCTATATGATTTAGAGTTCCGATCTTAATAGGATTTTGCATATATATAAGGAGCATAGTAAAACTGCAAAAATACAGAGTTTGGTCAAGGTATCTAGATAAACAAAATGTTTATTCATACAAAAACTTAATTTTCGACCGATCGTTCTAATTGCAGCTATATGATATAGTAGTCCGATCTTATTAGGATTTTGCATTTATATGAGGAGCATAGTAAAACTAACAACTGCCGAGTTTGGCAAAATAGCTTAATAAACAAAATGTATTTTCATAGAAAACTTAATTTTCGACCGATCGTTCCTATGGCAGCTATATGATATAATGTTCCGATCTTAATAGGATTTTGCATATATATGAGGAGCATAGTAAAACTAACAACTGCCGAGTTTGGTCAAGATATCTTAATAAACAATATGTATTTTCATAGAAAACTTAATTTTCGACCGATCGTTTCTATGGCAGCTATATGATATAATGTTCCGATCTTAATAGGATTTTGCATATATATGAGGAGTAAAGTAAAACTAATATATGCCGAGTTTGGTCAAGATATCTTGAAAAGCAAAATGTTTTTTCATACATAAACTTTATTTTCGACCGATCGCTCCTATGGCAGCTATATGATATAGTGGTCCGATCTTAATAGGGTTTTGCATATATATGAGGAGTTTAGTAAAACCAATAAATGCCGAGTTTGGTTAAGATATCTTGAAAAGCAAAATGTTTTTTCATACATAAACTTATTTTCGACCGATCGCTTCTATGGCAGCTATATGATATAGTGGTCCGATCTTAATAGGATTTTGCATATATATAAGGAGCAAAGTAAAACTTATAAATGCAGAGTTTGGTCAAGGTATCTAGATAAACAAAATGTTTATTCATACAAAAACTTAATTTTCGACCGATCGTTCTAATGGCAGCTATATGATATAGTAGTCCGATCTTATTAGGATTTTGCCTATATATGAGGAGTATAGTAAAACTAATAAATGCCGAGTTTGGTCAAGATATCTTGAAAAACAAAATGTATTTTCATAGAAAACTTTATTTTCGACCGTCGTTCCTATTACAGAAATATGATGTAGTGTACCGATCTTAATAGGATTTTCATTTATATGAAAATGCCGAGTTTGGTCAAGATATCTTGAAAAACAAAATGTATTTTCATAGAAAACTTTATTTTCGACCGATCGTTCCTATGGCAGCTATATGATATAGTGTTCCGATCTTAATAGGATTTTGCATTTATATGAGGAGTAAAGTAAAACTAATAAATGCCGAGTTTGGTCAAGGTATCTTGAAAGCAAAATGTTTTTTCATACATAAACTTTATTTTCGACCGATCGCTCCTATGGCAGCTATATGATATAGTGGTCCGATCTTAATAGGGTTTTGTATATATATGAGGAGTTTAGTAAAACCAATAAATGCCGAGTTTGGTTAAGACATCTTGAAAACCAAAATGTTTTTTCATACAAAACTTAATTTTCGACCGATCGTTTCTATGGCAGCTATATGATTTAGAGTTCCGATCTTAATAGGATTCTGCATATATATAAGGAGCATAGTAAAACTGCAAAAATGCAGAGTTTGGTCAAGGTATCTAGATAAACAAAATGTTTATTCATACAAAAACTTAATTTTCGACCGATCGTTCTAATGGCAGCTATGATATAGTAGTCCGATCTTATTAGGATTTTGCATTTATATGAGGAGCATAGTAAAACTAACAACTGCCGAGTTTGGTCAAGATATCTTAATAAACAAAATGTATTTTCACAGAAAACTTAATTTTCGACCGATCGTTCCTATGGCAGCTATATGATATAATGTTCCGATCTTAATAGGATTTTGCATATATATGAGGAGCATAGTAAAACTAACAACTGCCGAGTTTGGTCAAGATATCTTAATAAACAATATGTATTTTCATAGAAAACTTAATTTTCGACCGATCGTTCCTATGGCAGCTATATGATATAATGTTCCGATCTTAATAAGATTTTGCATATATATGAGGAGTAAAGTAAAACTAATAAATGCCGAGTTTGGTCAAGATATCTTGAAAAGCAAAATGTTTTTCATACATAAACTTTATTTTCGACCGATCGCTCCTATGGCAGCTATATGATATAGTGGTCCGATCTTAATAGGGTTTTGCATATATATGAGGAGTTTAGTAAAACCAATAAATGCCGAGTTTGGTTAAGATATCTTGAAAACCAAAATGTTTTTTCATACAAAACTTAATTTTCGACCGATCGTTTCTATGGCAGCTATGATATAGAGTTCCGAACTTAATAGGGTTTTGCATATATATGAGGAGTTTAGTAAAACCAATAAATGCCGAGTTTGGTTAAGATATCTTGAAAACCAAAATGTTTTTTCATACAAAACTTAATTTTCGACCGATCGTTTCTATGGCAGCTATATGATATAGAGTTCCGAACTTAATAGGGTTTTGCATATATATAAGGAGCATAGTAAAACTGCAAAAATGCAGAGTTTGGTCAAGGTATCTAGATAAACAAAATGTTAATTCATACAAAAACTTAATTTTCGACCGATCGTTCTAATGGCAGCTATATGATATAGTAGTCCGATCTTATTAGGATTTTGCCTATATATGAGGAGTATAGTAAAACTAATAAATGCCGAGTTTGGTCAAGATATCTTTAAAAACAAAATGGTTTTTCATAAAACAATTTAGATTCGACCGATCCTTCCTATGACAGCTATATGATATAGTGTATCGATCTTAATATGATTTTGCTTATATGTAAGGAGTATAGTTAAACTAATTAATGCCGAGTTTGTTCAAGATATCTTAAAAAACAAAATGTTTTTCATACAACAATTTTATTTTCGACTGATCGTTCCTATGGCAGCTATATGATATAGTGGTCCGATCTTAATAGGATTTTGCATTTATATGAGGAGCATAGTAAAACTAACAACTGCCGAGTTTGATCAAGATATCTTAAAAACAAATTGTATTTTCATATAAAACTTTATTTTCGACCGATCGTTCCTATGGCAGCTATATGATATAGTGTTCCGATCTTAATAGGATTTTGCATATATATGAGGAGCATAGTAAAACTTAATAAATGCCGAGTTTGGTGAAGATATCTTAATCAACAAAATGTATTTTCAAAAACTTATTTTTCGACCGGCAGCTATATGATATGTGTTCCGATCTTAATAGGATTTTGCATTTATATGGGGAGCATAGTAAAACTAATAAATGCCGAGTTTGGTCAAGATATCTTGAAAAACAAAATGTTTTCATACATAAACTTTATTTTCGACCGATCGCTCCTATGGCAGCTATATGATATAGTGGTCCGATCTTAATATGATTTTGCCTGTATATGAAGGGTAAGTAAAACTTATAAATGCCGAGTTTGGTCAAGATATTTAGATAAACAAAATATTATTTCATACAAAAACTTAATTTTCGACCAATCGCTCCAATGTCAGCTATATGATATAGTAGTCCGATCTTATTAGGATTTTGCATATATAGGGAAGCATAGTAAAACGTATAAATGCCGAGTTTGGTCAAGATATCTTGATAAACAAAATTTTTTTCATACAATAACTAAATTTTGGACCGATCGTTCCTATGGCAGCTATATGATATAGTGGTCCGATCTTAATGGGATTTTGCATATATATGAGGAGCAAAGTAAAATTAATAAATGCAGAGTTTGGTCAAGATATCTTAAAAAACAAAATGTTTTTTTATACATCAAATTAATTTTCAACCGATCGCTCCTATGGCAGCTATATGATATGGTGGTCCGATCTTTATAGGATTTTCCATATATATATAAGGAGCAAGATAAAACTTATAAATGCCGAGTTTGGTCAAGATATTTAGATAAACAAAAATTTTTTCATACAAAAACTTAATTTTCGACCAATCGTTCCTATGTCAGCTATATGATATAGTTGTCCGATCTTATTAGGATTTGGCATATATATGGGAAGCATAGTAAAAAGTATAAATGCCGAGTTTGGTCAAGATATCTTGGTAAACAAATTGTCTTTTCATACAATAACTAAATTTTCGACCGATCGTTTCTATGGCAGCTATATGATATAGAGTTCCGAACTTAATAGGGTTTTGCATATATATAAGGAGCATAGTAAAACTGCAAAAATGCAGAGTTTGGTCAAGGTATCTAGATAAACAAAATGTTAATTCATACAAAAACTTAATTTTCGACCGATCGTTCTAATGGCAGCTATATGATATAGTGGTCCGATCTTAATAGGGTTTTGCATATATATGAGGAGCATAGTAAAACTTAAAAATGCCGAGTTTGGTCAAGATATCTTGAAAAACAAAATGTTTATTCATACATAAACTTTATTTTCGAACGATCGCTCCTATGGCAGCTATATGATATAGAGTTCCGATCTTAATAGGACTTTGCATATATATGAGGAGTATAGTAAAGCTTATAAATGCCGAGTTTGGTCAAGATATCTTGAAAAAGAATATGTTATTTCAAACAACTTTATTTACGACCGTTCGTTCCTATGACAGAAATATGATATAGTGTACCGATCTTAATAGGATTTTTCATTTGTATGAAGAGCAAAGTACAACTAATAAATGCCAAGTTTGGTCAAGATATCTTGAAAAACAAAATGTTTTTTCATGCAGCAACTTAATTTTCGACCGATCGTTCATATGGCAGCTATATGATATAGTGCTCCGATCTTAAGAGGATTTTGCATATATATAAGGAGTTAAGTAAAATTAATATATGCCGAGTTTGGTTAAGATTTCTTAAAAAACAATATGTTTTTGCATACAACAACTTAATTTTCGACCGATCGTTCCTATGGCAGCTATATGATACAGTGGTCCGATCTTAATAGGATTTTGCATTTATATGGGGAGCATAGGAAAACTAATAAATGCCGAGTTTGGTCAAGATAACTTGAAAAACAAAATGTTTTTTCATACATAAACTTTATTTTCGACCGATCGCTCCTATGGCAGCTATATGACATAGTGGGGTAAGTAAAAGTAATAATGATGAGTTTGGTCAAGATATCTTGAAAAACAAAATATTTTTTTCATACATCAAATTAATTTTCAACCGATCGCTCCTATGGCAGCTATATGATATGATGGTCCGATCTTAATAGGATTTTGCATATATATATGGAGCAAAGTAAAACTTATAAATGCCGAGTTTGGTCAAGATATCTTGATAAACAAAATGTTTTTTCATATAATAACTTTTGGACCAATCGCTCCTATGTCAGCTATATGATATAGTAGTCCGATCTTATTAGGATTTTGCATATATTTGAAGCATAGTAAAACGTATAAATGCCGAGTTTGGTCAAGATATCTTGATAAATAAATGTTTTTTCATACAATAACTAAATTTTGGACCGATCGTTCCTATGGCAGCTATATGATATAGTGGTTCGATCTTAATAGGATTTTGCATATATATGAGGAGCAAAGTAAAATTAATAATGCAGAGTTTGGTCAAGATATTTAGATAAACAAAATATTTTTTCATACAAAAACTTAATTTTCGACCAATCGTTCCTATGTCAGCTATATGATATAGTTTTTTCTTATCTAAACATGATTGTGCATATATATATGGAGTAAAGTAAAACTAATATATGCCAAGTTTGGTTAAGATTTCTTAAAAAACAATATGTTTTTTCATACAACTTAATTTTCGACCGATCGTTCCTATGGCAGCTATATGATATAGTGGTCCGATCTTAATAGGATTTTGCATATATATGAGGAGCATAGTAAAACTTAAAAATGCCGAGTTTGGTCAAGATATCTTGAAAAACAAAATGTTTATTCATACATAAACTTTATTTTCGAACGATCGCTCCTATGGCAGCTATATGATATAGTGGTCCGATCTTAATAGGATTTTGCATTTATATGAGGAGCATAGTAAAACTAACAACTGCCGAGTTTGGTCAAGATATCTAAATAAACAAAATTTATTTTCATAGAAAACTTTACTTTCGACCGATCGTTCCTAAGGCAGCTATATGATATTGTGTTCCGATCTTAATAGGATTTTGCATATATATGAGGAGTATAGTACAACTAATAAATGCCGAGTTTGGTCAAGATATCTTGAAAAACAAAATGTTTTTTTCATACAGCAACTTAATTTTCGACCGATCGTTCCTATGACAGAAGTATGATATAGTGTACCGATCTTAATAGGAATTTTCATTTATATGAAGAGCAAAGTACAACTAATAAATGCCGAGTTTGGTCAAGATATCTTGAAAAACAAAATGTTTTTTCAAACAACAACTTAATTTTCGACCGATCGTTCTATCGCAGCTATATGATATAGAGTTCCGATCTTAATAGGACTTTGCATATATATGAGGAGTATAGTAAAGCTTATAAATGCCGAGTTTGGTCAAGATATCTTGAAAAAGAATATGTTATTTCAAACAACTTTATTTACGACCGTTCGTTCCTATGACAGAAATATGATATAGTGTACCGATCTTAATAGGATTTTTCATTTGTATGAAGAGCAAAGTACAACTAATAAATGCCAAGTTTGGTCAAGATATCTTGAAAAACAAAATGTTTTTTCATGCAGCAACTTAATTTTCGACCGATCGTTCATATGGCAGCTATATGATATAGTGCTCCGATCTTAAGAGGATTTTGCATATATATAAGGAGTTAAGTAAAATTAATATATGCCGAGTTTGGTTAAGATTTCTTAAAAAACAATATGTTTTTGCATACAACAACTTAATTTTCGACCGATCGTTCCTATGGCAGCTATATGATACAGTGGTCCGATCTTAATAGGATTTTGCATTTATATGGGGAGCATAGGAAAACTAATAAATGCCGAGTTTGGTCAAGATAACTTGAAAAACAAAATGTTTTTTCATACATAAACTTTATTTTCGACCGATCGCTCCTATGGCAGCTATATGATATAGTGGTCCGATCTTAATAGGATTTGCATTTATATGAGGAGCATAGTAAAACTAACAACTGCCGAGTTTGGTCAAGATATCTAAATAAACAAAATTTATTTTCATAGAAAACTTTACTTTCGACCGATCGTTCCTATGGCAGCTATATGATATAGTGGTCCGATCTTAATAGGATTTTGCATTTATATGAGGAGCATAGTAAAACTAACAACTGCCGAGTTTGATCAAGATATCTTAAAAACAAATTGTATTTTCATATAAAACTTTATTTTCGACCGATCGTTCCTATGGCAGCTATATGATATAGTGTTCCGATCTTAATAGGATTTTACATTTATATGAGCAGCATAGTAAAACTAACAACTGCCGAGTTTGGTGAAGATATCTTAATCAACAAAATGTATTTTCAAAAACTTATTTTTCGACCGATCTTTCCTACGGCAGCTATATGATATTGTGTTCCGATCTTAATAGGATTTTGCATTTATATGGGGAGCATAGTAAAACTAATAAATGCCGAGTTTGGTCAAGATATCTTGAAAAACAAAATGTTTTTCATACATAAACTTTATTTTCGACCGATCGCTCCTATGGCAGCTATATGATATAGTGGTCCGATCTTAATATGATTTTGCCTGTATATGAAGGGTAAGTAAAACTTATAAATGCCGAGTTTGGTCAAGATATTTAGATAAACAAAATATTATTTCATACAAAAACTTAATTTTCGACCAATCGCTCCAATGTCAGCTATATGATATAGTAGTCCGATCTTATTAGGATTTTGCATATATATGTGAAGCATAGTAAAACGTATAAATGCCGAGTTTGGTCAAGATATCTTGATAAACAAAATTTTTTTCATACAATAACTAAATTTTGGACCGATCGTTCCTATGGCAGCTATATGATATAGTGGTCCGATCTTAATGGGATTTTGCATATATATGAGGAGCAAAGTAAAATTAATAAATGCAGAGTTTGGTCAAGATATCTTAAAAAACAAAATGTTTTTTTATACATCAAATTAATTTTCAACCGATCGCTCCTATGGCAGCTATATGATATGGTGGTCCGATCTTTATAGGATTTTCCATATATATATAAGGAGCAAGATAAAACTTATAAATGCCGAGTTTGGTCAAGATATTTAGATAAACAAAATATTTTTTCATACAAAAACTTAATTTTCGACCAATCGTTCCTATGTCAGCTATATGATATAGTTGTCCGATCTTATTAGGATTTGGCATATATGGGAAGCATAGTAAAAGTATAAATGCCGAGTTTGGTCAAGATATCTTGGTAAACAAATTGTCTTTTCATACAATAACTAAATTTTCGATCGATCGTTTCTATGGCAGCTATGTGATATGGCGGTCCGATCTTAATAGGAATTTGCATATATATGAGGAGCAAAGTAAAATTAATAAATGCCGATTTTGGTCAAGATATCTTAAAAAAGAAAATGTTTTTTCTTATCTAAACATGATTGTGCATATATATATGGAGTAAAGTAAAACTAATATATGCCAAGTTTGGTTAAGATTTCTTAAAAAACAATATGTTTTTCATACAACTTAATTTTCGACCGATCGTTCCTATGGCAGCTATATGATATAGTGGTCCGATCTTAATAGGATTTTGCATATATATCAGGAGCATAGTAAAACTTAAAAATGCCGAGTTTGGTCAAGATATCTTGAAAACAAAATGTTTATTCATACATAAACTTTATTTTCGAACGATCGCTCCTATGGCAGCTATATGATATAGTGGTCCGATCTTAATAGGATTTTGCATTTATATGAGGAGCATAGTAAACTAACAACTGCCGAGTTTGGTCAAGATATCTAAATAAACAAAATTTATTTTCATAGAAAACTTTACTTTCGACCGATCGTTCCTAAGGCAGCTATATGATATTGTGTTCCGATCTTAATAGGATTTTGCATATATATGAGGAGTATAGTACAACTAATAAATGCCGAGTTTGGTCAAGATATCTTGAAAAACAAAATGTTTTTCATACAGCAACTTAATTTTCGACCGATCGTTCCTATGACAGAAGTATGATATAGTGTACCGATCTTAATAGGAATTTTCATTTATATGAAGAGCAAAGTACAACTAATAAATGCCGAGTTTGGTCAAGATATCTTGAAAAACAAAATGTTTTTTCAAACAACAACTTAATTTTCGACCGATCGTTTCTATCGCAGCTATATGATATAGAGTTCCGATCTTAATAGGACTTTGCATATATATGAGGAGTATAGTAAAGCTTATAAATGCCGAGTTTGGTCAAGATATCTTGAAAAAGAATATGTTATTTCAAACAACTTTATTTACGACCGTTCGTTCCTATGACAGAAATATGATATAGTGTACCGATCTTAATAGGATTTTTCATTTGTATGAAGAGCAAAGTACAACTAATAAATGCCAAGTTTGGTCAAGATATCTTGAAAACAAAATGTTTTTTCATGCAGCAACTTAATTTTCGACCGATCGTTCATATGGCAGCTATATGATATAGTGCTCCGATCTTAAGAGGATTTTGCATATATATAAGGAGTTAAGTAAAATTAATATATGCCGCGTTTGGTTAAGATTTCTTAAAAAACAATATGTTTTTGCATACAACAACTTAATTTTCGACCGATCGTTCCTATGGCAGCTATATGATACAGTGGTCCGATCTTAATAGGATTTTGCATTTATATGGGGAGCATAGGAAAACTAATAAATGCCGAGTTTGGTCAAGATAACTTGAAAAAAAAATGTTTTTTCATACATAAACTTTATTTTCGACCGATCGCTCCTATGGCAGCTATATGACATAGTGGGGTAAGTAAAAGTAATAAATGATGAGTTTGGTCAAGATATCTTGAAAAACAAAATATTTTTTCATACATCAAATTAATTTTCAACCGATCGCTCCTATGGCAGCTATATGATATGATGGTCCGATCTTAATAGGATTTTGCATATATATATGGAGCAAAGTAAAACTTATAAATGCCGAGTTTGGTCAAGATATCTTGATAAACAAAATGTTTTTTCATACAATAACTAAATTTTGGACCAATCGCTCCTATGTCAGCTATATGATATAGTAGTCCGATCTTATTAGGATTTTGCATATATATTTGAAGCATAGTAAAACGTATAAATGCCGAGTTTGGTCAAGATATCTTGATAAATAAAATGTTTTTTCATACAATAACTAAATTTTGGACCGATCGTTCCTATGGCAGCTATATGATATAGTGGTTCGATCTTAATAGGATTTTGCATATATATGAGGAGCAAAGTAAAATTAATAAATGCAGAGTTTGGTCAAGATATTTAGATAAACAAAATATTTTTCATACAAAAACTTAATTTTCGACCAATCGTTCCTATGTCAGCTATATGATATAGTTGTCCGATCTTATTAGGATTTGGCAAATATATGGGAAGCATAGTAGAAAGTATAAATGCCGAGTTTGGTCAAGATATCTTGATAAACAAATTGTTTTTTCATACAATAACTAAATTTTCGATCGATCGTTTCTATGGCAGCTATGTGATATGGCGGTCCGATCTTAATAGGATTTTGCATATATATGAGGAGCAAAGTAAAATTAATAAATGCCGATTTTGGTCAAGATATCTTAAAAAAGAAAATGTTTTTTCTTATCTTAACAGGATTTTGCATATATATATGGAGTAAAGTAAAACTAATATATGCCAAGTTTGGTTAAGATTTCTTAAAAAACAATATGTTTTTTCATACAACTTAATTTTCGACCGATCGTTCCTATGGCAGCTATATGATATAGTGGTCCGATCTTAATAGAATTTTGCATATATATGAGGAGCATAGTAAAACTTAAAAATGCCGAGTTTGGTCAAGATATCTTGAAAAACAAAATGTTTATTCATACATAAACTTTATTTTCGAACGATCGCTCCTATGGCAGCTATATGATATAGTGGTCCGATCTTAATAGGATTTTGCATTTATATGAGGAGCATAGTAAAACTAACAACTGCCGAGTTTGGTCAAGATATCTTAATAAACAAAATTTATTTTCATAGAAAACTTTACTTTCGACCGATCGTTCCTAAGGCAGCTATATGATATTGTGTTCCGATCTTAATAGGATTTTGCATATATATGAGGAGTATAGTACAACTAATAAATGCCGAGTTTGGTCAAGATATCTTGAAAAACAAAATGTTTTTTCATACAGCAACTTAATTTTCGACCGATCGTTTCTATGGCAGCTATATGATATAGAGTTCCGATCTTAAAAGGACTTTGCATATATATGAGGAGTATAGTAAAACTTATAAATGCCGAGTTTGGTCAAGATATCTTGAAAAAGAATATGTTATTCAAACAACTTAATTTACGAGCGTTCGTTCCTATGACAGAAATATGATATAGTGTACCGATCTTAATAGGATTTTTCATTTGTATGAAGAGCAAAGTACAACTAATAAATGCCAAGTTTGGTCAAGATATCTTGAAAAACAAAATGTTTTTTCATACAACAACTTAATTTTCGACCGATCGTTCCTATGACAGAAATATGATATAGTGTACCGATCTTAACAGGATTTTTCATTTATATGAAAAGCAAAGTACAACTAATAAATGCCGAGTTTGGTCAAGATTTCTTAAAAAACAATATGTTTTTGCATACAACAACTTAATTTTCGACCGATAGTTCCTATGACAGAAATATGATATAGTGGGGTAAGTAAAAGTAATAAATGATGAGTTTGGTCAAGATATCTTGAAAAACAAAATGTTTTTTCATACAACAACTTAATTTTCGACCGATCGTTCCTATGACAGAAATATGATATAGTGTACCGATCTTAACAGGATTTTTCATTTATATGAAAAGCAAAGTACAACTAATAAATGCCGAGTTTGGTCAAGATATCTTGAAAAACAAAATGTTTTTTCATACAGCAACTTCATTTTCGACCGATCGTTTCTATGGCAGCTATATGATATAGAGTTCCGATCTTAAAAGGACTTTGCATATATATGAGGAGTATAGTAAAACTTATAAATGCCGAGTTTGGTCAAGATATCTTGAAAAAGAATATGTTATTCAAACAACTTAATTTACGAGCGTTCGTTCCTATGACAGAAATATGATATAGTGTACCGATCTTAATAGGATTTTTCATTTGTATGAAGAGCAAAGTACAACTAATAAATGCCAAGTTTTCATTTATATGAAAAATGACGAGTTTGGTCAAGATATCTTGACCAAACAAAATGTTTTTTCATGCAACAACTTAATTTTCGACCGATCGTTCATATGGCAACTATAAGATATAGTGCTCCGATCTTAATAGGATTTTGCATATATATGAGGAGTAAAGTAAAACTAATAAATGACGAGTTTGGTCAAGATATCTTAAAAAACAAAATGTTTTTTCATGCATAAACTTTATTTTCGACCAATCGCTCCTATGGCAGCTATATGATATGGTGGTCCGATCTTAATATGATATAGCCTGTATATGAGGGTTATAGTAAAACCAATAAATACCGAGCTTGGTCAAGATATCTTGAAAAACAAAATGTTTTTTCATACATAAACTTTATTTTCGACCCATCGCTCCTATGGCAGCTATATGATATAGTGGTCCGATCTTAATAGGGTTTTGCATATATATGAGGAGTTTGGTAAAACCAATAAATGCCGAGTTTGGTCAAGATATCTTGAAAACCAAAATGTTTTTTCATACAAAACTTAATTTTCGACCGATCGTTTCTATGGCAGCTATATGATATAGAGTTCCGATCTTAATAGGATTTTGCATTTATATAAGGAGTATAGTTAAACTAATAAATGCCGAGTTTGTTCCAGATATCTTCAAAAACAAAATGTTTTTCATACAACAATTTTATTTTCGACTGATCGTTCCTATGGCAGAAATATGATATAGTGTACCGATCTTAATAGGATTTTTCATTTATATGAAAATGCCGAGTTTGGTCAAGATATCTTAATAAACAAAATGTATTTTCATAGAAAACTCAGTTTCTTTCCTATGGCAGCTATATGATATAGTAGTCCGATCTTATTAGAATTTAGCCTATATATGAGGAGTATAGTAAAACTAATAAATGCCGAGTTTGGTCAAGATATCTTTAAAAACAAATGGTTTTTCATAAAACAATTTAGATTCGACCGATCCTTCCTATGACAGCTATATGATATAGTGTATCGATCTTAATATGATTTTGCTTATATGTAAGGAGTATAGTTAAACTAATTAATGCCGAGTTTGTTCAAGATATCTTAAAAAACAAAATGTTTTTCATACAACAATTTTATTTTCGACTGATCGTTCCTATGGCAGCTATATGATATAGTGGTCCGATCTTAATAGGATTTTGCATTTATATGAGGAGAATAGTAAAACTAACAACTGCCGAGTTTGGTCAAGATATCTTAATAAACAAAATGTATTTTCATAGAAAACTTAATTTTCGACCGATCTTTCCTATGGCAGCTATATGATATAATGTTCCGATCTTAATAGGATTTTGCATATATATGAGGAGTATAGTAAAACTTATAAATGCCGAGTTTGGTCAAGATATCTTGAAAAACAAAATGTATTTTCATAGAAAACTTTATTTTCGACCGATCGTTCCTATGGCAGCTATATGATATAGTGTTCCGATCTTAATAGGATTTTGCATTTATATGAGGAGCATAGTAAATCTAACAACTGCCGAGTTTGGTCAAGATATCTTAATAAACAAAATGTAATTTCATAGAAAACTTAATTTTCGACCGATCGTTCATATGGCAGCTATATGATCTAATGTTCCGATCTTAATAGGATTTTGCATATATATGAAGAGTAAAGTAAAACTAATAAATGCCGAGTTTGGTCAAGATATCTTGAAAAGCAAAATGTTTTTTCATACATAAACTTTATTTTCGACCGATCGCTCCTATGGCAGCTATATGATATAGAGTTCCGATCTTAATAGGATTTGATATATATATAAGGAGCAAAGTAAAACTGCAAAAATACAGAGTTTGGTCAAGGTATCTAGATAAACAAAATGTTTATTCATACAAAAACTTAATTTTCGACCGATCGTTCTAATGGCAGCTATATGATATAGTAGTCCGATCTTATTAGGATTTTGCCTATATATGAGGAGTATAGTAAAACTAATAAATGCCGAGTTTGGTCAAGATATCTTTAAAAACAAAATGGTTTTTCATAAAACAATTTAGATTCGACCGATCCTTCCTATGACAGCTATATGATATAGTGTATCGATCTTAATATGATTTTGCTTATATGTAAGGAGTATAGTTAAACTAATAAATGCCGAGTTTGTTCAAGATATCTTAAAAACAAATGTTTTTCATACAACAATTTTATTTTCGACTGATCGTTCCTATGGCAGCTATATGATATAGTGGTCCGATCTTAATAGTATTTTGCATTAAATGAGGAGCATAGTAAAACTAACAACTGCCGAGTTTGGTCAAGATATCTTAATAAACAAAATGTATTTTCAAAAACTTAATTTTCGACCGATCTTTCCTACGGCGGCTATATGATATTGTGTTCCGATCTTATTAGGATTTGGCATATATATGGGAAGCATAGTAAAAAGTATAAATGCCGAGTTTGGTCAAGATATCTTGATAAACAAATTGTTTTTTCATACAATAACTAAATTTTCGACCAATCGTTTCTATGGCAGCTATGTGATATGGCGGTCCGATCTTAATAGGATTTTGCATATATATGAGGAGCAAAGTAAAATTAATAAATGCCAAGTTTGGTTAAGATTTCTTAAAAAACAATATGTTTTTTCATACAACTTAATTTTCGACCGATCGTTCCTAAGGCAGCTATATGATATAGTGGTCCGATCTTAATAGGATTTTGCATATATATGAGGAGCATAGTAAAACTTAAAAATGCCGAGTTTGGTCAAGATATCTTGAAAAACAAAATTTATTTTCATAGAAAACTTTACTTTCGACCGATCGTTCCTAAGGCAGCTATATGATATTGTGTTCCGATCTTAATAGGATTTTGCATATATATGAGGAGTATAGAACAACTAATAAATGCCGAGTTTGGTCAAGATATCTTGAAAAACAAAATGTTTTTTCATACAGCAACTTAATTTTCGACCGATCGTTCCTATGACAGAAGTGTGATATAGTGTACCGATCTTAATAGGATTTTTCATTTATATGAAGAGCAAAGTACAACTAATAAATGCCGAGTTTGGTCAAGATATCTTGAAAAACAAAATGTTTTTTCAAACAACAACTTAATTTTCGACCGATCGTTTCTATGGCAGCTATATGATATAGAGTTCCGATCTTAATAGGACTTTGCATATATATGAGGAGTATAGTAAAACTTATAAATGCCGAGTTTGGTCAAGATATCTTGAAAAAGAATATGTTATTTCAAACAACTTAATTTACGACCGTTCGTTCCTATGACAGAAATATGATATAGTGTACCGATCTTAATAGGATTTTTCATTTGTATGAAGAGCAAAGTACAACTAAAAATGCCAAGTTTGGTCAAGATATCTTGAAAAACAAAATGTTTTTTCATACAACAACTTAATTTTCGACCGATCGTTCATATGGCAGCTATATGATATAGTGCTCCGATCTTAAGAGGATTTTGCATATTTATACGGAGTTAAGTAAAATTAATATATGCCGAGTTTGGTTAAGATTTCTTAAAAAACATATGTTTTTGCATACAACAACTTAATTTTCGACCGATCGTTCCTATGGCAGCTATATGATACAGTGGTCCGATCTTAATAGGATTTCGCATTTATATGGGGAGCATAGTAAAACTAATAAATGCCGAGTTTGGTCAAGATATCTTGAAAAGCAAAATGTTTTTTCATACATAAACTTTATTTTCGACCGATCGCTCCTATGGCAGCTATATGATATAGAGTTCCGATCTTAATAGGATTTTGATATATATATAAGGAGCAAAGTAAAACTGCAAAAATACAGAGTTTGGTCAAGGTATCTAGATAACAAAATGTTATTCATACAAAAACTTAATTTTCGACCGATCGTTCTAATGGCAGCTATGATATAGTAGTCCGATCTTATTAGGATTTTGCCTATATATGAGGAGTATAGTAAAACTAATAAATGCCGAGTTTGGTCAAGATATCTTTAAAAACAAAATGGTTTTTCATAAAACAATTTAGATTCGACCGATCCTTCCTATGACAGCTATATGATATAGTGTATCGATCTTAATATGATTTTGCTTATATGTAAGGAGTATAGTTAAACTAATAAATGCCGAGTTTGTTCAAGATATCTTAAAAAACAAAATGTTTTTCATACAACAATTTTATTTTCGACTGATCGTTCCTATGGCAGCTATATGATATAGTGGTCCGATCTTAATAGTATTTTGCATTAAATGAGGAGCATAGTAAAACTAACAACTGCCGAGTTTGTTCAAGATATCTTAATAAACAAAATGATTTTTCAAAACTTAATTTTCGACCGATCTTTCCTACGGCGGCTATATGATATTGTGTTCCGATCTTATTAGGATTTGGCATATATATGGGAAGCATAGTAAAAAGTATAAATGCCGAGTTTGGTCAAGATATCTTGATAAACAAATTGTTTTTTCATACAATAACTAAATTTTCGACCAATCGTTTCTATGGCAGCTATGTGATATGGCGGTCCGATCTTAATAGGATTTTGCATATATATGAGGAGCAAAGTAAAATTAATAAATGCCAAGTTTGGTTAAGATTTTTAAAAAACAATAGTTTTTCATACAACTTAATTTTCGACCGATCGTTCCTAAGCAGCTATATGATATAGTGGTCCGATCTTAATAGGATTTTGCATATATATGAGGAGCATAGTAAAACTTAAAAATGCCGAGTTTGGTCAAGATATCTTGAAAAACAAAATTTATTTCATAGAAAACTTTACTTTCGACCGATCGTTCCTAAGGCAGCTATATGATATTGTGTTCCGATCTTAATAGGATTTTGCATATATATGAGGAGTATAGTACAACTAATAAATGCCGAGTTTGGTCAAGATATCTTGAAAAACAAAATGTTTTTTCATACAGCAACTTAATTTTCGACCGATCGTTCCTATGACAGAAGTGTGATATAGTGTACCGATCTTAATAGGATTTTTCATTTATATGAAGAGCAAAGTACAACTAATAAATGCCGAGTTTGGTCAAGATATCTTGAAAAACAAAATGTTTTTCAAACAACAACTTAATTTTCGACCGATCGTTCTATGGCAGCTATATGATATAGAGTTCCGATCTTAATAGGACTTTGCATATATATGAGGAGTATAGTAAAACTTATAAATGCCGAGTTTGGTCAAGATATCTTGAAAAAGAATATGTTATTTCAAACAACTTAATTTACGACCGTTCGTTCCTATGACAGAAATATGATATAGTGTACCGATCTTAATAGGATTTTTCATTTGTATGAAGAGCAAAGTACAACTAATAAATGCCAAGTTTGGTCAAGATATCTTGAAAAACAAAATGTTTTTTCATACAACAACTTAATTTTCGACCGATCGTTCATATGGCAGCTATATGATATAGTGCTCCGATCTTAAGAGGATTTTGCATATTTATACGGAGTTAAGTAAAATTAATATATGCCGAGTTTGGTTAAGATTTCTTAAAAAACAATATGTTTTGCATACAACAACTTAATTTTCGACCGATCGTTCCTATGGCAGCTATATGATACAGGTCCGATCTTAATAGGATTTTGCATTTATATGGGGAGCATAGTAAAACTAATAAATGCCGAGTTTGGTCAAGATAACTTGAAAAACAAAATGATTTTTCATACATAAATTTTATTTTCGACAGATCGTTCCTATGGCAGCTATATGATATAGTAGTCCGATCTTATTAGAATTTAGCCTATATATGAGGAGTATAGTAAAACTAATAAATGCCGAGTTTGGTCAAGATATCTTTAAAAACAAAATGGTTTTTCATAAAACAATTTAGATTCGACCGATCCTTCCTATGACAGCTATATGATATAGTGTATCGATCTTAATATGATTTTGCTTATATGTAAGGAGTATAGTTAAACTAATTAATGCCGAGTTTGTTCAAGATATCTTAAAAACAAAATGTTTTTCATACAACAATTTTATTTTCGACTGATCGTTCCTATGGCAGCTATATGATATAGTGGTCCGATCTTAATAGGATTTTGCATTTATATGAGGAGAATAGTAAAACTAACAACTGCCGAGTTTGGTCAAGATATCTTAATAAACAAAATGTATTTTCATAGAAAACTTAATTTTCGACCGATCTTTCCTATGGCAGCTATATGATATAATGTTCCGATCTTAATAGGATTTGCATATATGAGGAGTATAGTAAAACTTATAAATGCCGAGTTTGGTCAAGATATCTTGAAAAACAAATGTATTTTCATAGAAAACTTTATTTTCGACCGATCGTTCCTATGGCAGCTATATGATATAGTGTTCCGATCTTAATAGGATTTTGCATTTATATGAGGAGCATAGTAAATCTAACAACTGCCGAGTTTGGTCAAGATATCTTAATAAACAAAATGTAATTTCATAGAAAACTTAATTTTCGACCGATCGTTCATATGGCAGCTATATGATCTAATGTTCCGATCTTAATAGGATTTTGCATATATATGAGGAGTAAAGTAAAACTAATAAATGCCGAGTTTGGTCAAGATATCTTAAAAAGCAAAATGTTTTTTCATACATAAACTTTATTTTCGACCGATCGCTCCTATGGCAGCTATATGATATAGTGGTCCGATCTTAATAGGGTTTTGCATATATATGAGGGGTTTAGTAAAACCAATAAATGCCGAGTTTGGTTAAGATATCTTGAAAACCAAAATGTTTTTTCATACAAAACTTATTTTCGACCGATCGTTTCTATGGCAGCTATATGATATAGAGTTCCGATCTTAATAGAATTTGATATATATATAAGGAGCAAAGTAAAACTGCAAAAATACAGAGTTTGGTCAAGGTATCTAGATAAACAAAATGTTTATTCATACAAAACTTAATTTTCGACCGATCGTTCTAATGGCAGCTATATGATATAGTAGTCCGATCTTATTAGGATTTTGCCTATATATGAGGAGTATAGTAAAACTAATAAATGCCGAGTTTGGTCAAGATATCTTTAAAAACAAAATGGTTTTTCATAAAACAATTTAGATTCGACCGATCCTTCCTATGACAGCTATATGATATAGTGTATCGATCTTAATATGATTTTGCTTATATGTAGGAGTATAGTTAAACTAATAAATGCCGAGTTTGTTCAAGATATCTTAAAAACAAAATGTTTTTCATACAACAATTTTATTTTCGACTGATCGTTCCTATGGCAGCTATATGATATAGTGGTCCGATCTTAATAGGATTTTGCATTAAATGAGGAGCATAGTAAAACTAACAACTGCCGAGTTTGGTCAAGATATCTTAATAAACAAAATGTATTTTCAAAAACTTAATTTTCGACCGATCTTTCCTACGGCGGCTATATGATATTGTGTTCCGATCTTATTAGGATTTGGCATATATATGGGAAGCATAGTAAAAAGTATAAATGCCGAGTTTGGTCAAGATATCTTGATAAACAAATTGTTTTTTCATACAATAACTAAATTTTCGACCAATCGTTTCTATGGCAGCTATGTGATATGGCGGTCCGATCTTAATAGGATTTTGCATATATATGAGGAGCAAAGTAAAATTAATAAATGCCAAGTTTGGTTAAGATTTCTTAAAAAACAATATGTTTTTTCATACAACTTAATTTTCGACCGATCGTTCCTAAGGCAGCTATATGATATAGTGGTCCGATCTTAATAGGATTTTGCATATATATGAGGAGCATAGTAAAACTTAAAAAATGCCGAGTTTGGTCAAGATATCTTGAAAAACAAAATTTATTTTCATAGAAAACTTTACTTTCGACCGATCGTTCCTAAGGCAGCTATATGATATTGTGTTCCGATCTAATAGGATTTTGCATATATATGAGGAGTATAGTACAACTAATAAATGCCGAGTTTGGTCAAGATATCTTGAAAAACAAAATGTTTTTTTCATACAGCAACTTAATTTTCGACCGATCGTTCCTATGACAGAAGTGTGATATAGTGTACCGATCTAAATAGGATTTTTCATTTATATGAAGAGCAAAGTACAACTAATAAATGCCGAGTTTGGTCAAGATATCTTGAAAAACAGAATGTTTTTTCAAACAACAACTTAATTTTCGACCGATCGTTTCTATGGCAGCTATATGATATAGAGTTCCGATCTTAATAGGACTTTGCATATATATGAGGAGTATAGTAAAACTTATAAATGCCGAGTTTGGTCAAGATATCTTGAAAAAGAATATGTTATTTCAAACAACTTAATTTACGACCGTTCGTTCCTATGACAGAAATATGATATAGTGTACCGATCTTAATAGGATTTTTCATTTGTATGAAGAGCAAAGTACAACTAATAAATGCCAAGTTTGGTCAAGATATCTTGAAAAACAAAATGTTTTTTCATACAACAACTTAATTTTCGACCGATCGTTCATATGGCAGCTATATGATATAGTGCTCCGATCTTAAGAGGATTTTGCATATATATACGGAGTTAAGTAAAATTAATATATGCCGAGTTTGGTTAAGATTTCTTAAAAAACAATATGTTTTTGCATACAACAACTTAATTTCGACCGATCGTTCCTATGGCAGCTATATGATACAGTGGTCCGATCTTAATAGGATTTTGCATTTATATGGGGAGCATAGTAAAACTAATAAATGCCGAGTTTGGTCAAGATAACTTGAAAAACAAAATGTTTTTTCATACATAAATTTATTGTCGACCGTTCGCTCCTATGGCAGCTATATGACATAGTGGGGTAAGTAAAAGTAATAAATGATGAGTTTGGTCAAGATATCTTGAAAAACAAATATTTTTTCATACATCAAACTAATTTTCAACCGATCGCTCCTATGGCAGCTATATGATATGATGGTCCGATCTTAATAGGATTTTGCATATATATATGGAGCAAAGTAAAACTTATAGATGCCGAGTTTGGTCAAGATATTTAGATAAACAAAATATTTTTTCATACAAAAACTTAATTTTCGACCAATCGCTCCTATGTCAGCTATATGATATAGTAGTCCGATCTTATTAGGATTTTGCATATATATGGGAAGCATAGTAAAACGTATAAATGCCGAGTTTGGTCAAGATATCTTGAAAAACAAAATGTTTTTTCAAACAACAACTTAATTTTCGATCGATCGTTTCTATGGCAGCTATATGATATAGAGTTCCGATCTTAATAGGACTTTGCATATATATGAGGAGTAGTAGTAGTAGTAGTTCTTGAAAAAGAATATGTTATTTCAAACAACTTAATTTACGACCGTTCGTTCCTATGACAGAAATATGATATAGTGTACCGATCTTAATAGGATTTTTCATTTGTATGAAGAGCAAAGTACAACTAATAAATGCCAAGTTTGGTCAAGATATCTTGAAAAACAAAATGTTTTTTCATACAACAACTTAATTTTCGACCGATCGTTCCTATGACAGAAATATGATATAGTGTACCGATCTTAACAGGACTTTTCATTTATATGAAAATCAAAGTACAACTAATAAATGCCGAGTTTGGTCAAGATATCTTGAAAAACAAAATGTTTTTTAATGCAGCAACCTGATTTTCGACCGATCGTTCATATGGCAGCTATATGATATAGTGCTCCGATCTTAAGAGGATTTGCATATATATACGGAGTTTAGTAAAATTAATATATGCCGAGTTTGGTTAAGATTTCTTAAAAAACAATATGTTTTTGCATACAACAACTTAATTTTCGACCGATCGTTCCTATGGCAGCTATATGATACAGTGGTCCGATCTTAATAGGATTTTGCATTTATATGGGGAGCATAGTAAGACTAATAAATGCCGAGTTTGGTCAAGATAACTTGAAAAACAAAATGTTTTTTTATACATAAATTTTATTGTCGACCGTTCGCTCCTATGGCAGCTATATGGCATAGTGGGGTAAGTAAAAGTAATAAATGATGAGTTTGGTAAAGATATCTTGAAAAACAAAATAGTTTTCATACATCAAATTAATTTTCAACCGATCGCTCCTATGGCAGCTATATGATATTATGGTCCGATCTTAATAGGATTTTGCATATATATATGGAGCAAAGTAAAACTTATAGATGCCGAGTTTGGTCAAGATATTTAGATAAACAAAATATTTTTTCATACAAAAACTTAATTTTCGACCAATCGCTCCTATGTCAGCTATATGATATAGTAGTCCGATCTTATTAGGATTTTGCATATATATGGGAAGCATAGTAAAACGTATAAATGCCGAGTTGGTCAAGATATCTTGATAAACAAAATGTTTTTTCGTACAATAACTAAATTTTGGACCGATCGTTCCTATGGCAGCTATATGATATAGTGGTTCGATCTTAATAGGATTTTGCATATATATGAGGAGCAAAGTAAAATTAATAAATGCAGAGTTTGGTCACAATATCTTAAAAAACAAAATGTTTTTTCATACATCAAATTAATTTTCAACCGATCGCTCCTATGGCAGCTATATGATATGGTGGTCCGATCTTAATAGGATTTTGCATATATATATATAAGGAGCAAGGTAAAACTTATAAATGCCGAGTTTGGTCAAGATATTTAGATAAACAAAATATTTTTTCATACAAAAACTTAATTTTCGACCAATCGTTCCTATGGCAGCTATGTGATATGGCGGTCCGATCTTAATAGGATTTTGCATATATATGAGGAGCAAAGTAAAATTAATAAATGCCGATTTTGGTCAAGATATCTTAAAAAACAAAATGTTTTTTCTTATCTTAACAGGATTTTGCATATATATGGAGTAAAGTAAAACTAATATATGCCAAGTTTGGTTAGGATTTCTTAAAAAACAATATGTTTTTTCATACAACTTAATTTTCGACCGATCGTTCCTATGGCAGCTATATGATATAGTGGTCCGATCTTAATAGGATTTTGCATATATATGAGGAGCATAGTAAAACTTAAAAATGCCGAGTTTGGTCAAGATATCTTGAAAACAAAATGTTTATTCATACATAAACTTTATTTTCGAACGATCGCTCCTATGGCAGCTATATGATGTAGTGGTCCGATCTTAATAGGATTTTGCATTTATATGAGGAGCATAGTAAAACTAACAACTGCCGAGTTTGGTCAAGATATCTTAATAAACAAAATTTATTTTCATAGAAAACTTTACTTTCGACCGATCGTTCCTAAGGCAGCTATATGATATTGTGTTCCGATCTTAATAGGATTTTGCATATATATGAGGAGTATTGTACAACTAATAAATGCCGAGTTTGGTCAAGATATCTTGAAAAACAAAATGTTTTTGCATACAGCAACTTAATTTTCGACCGATCGTTCCTATGACAGAAGTATGATATAGTGTACCGATCTTAATAGGATTTTTCATTTATATGAAGAGCAAAGTACAAGTAATAAATGCCGAGTTTGGTCAAGATATCTTGAAAAACAAAATGTTTTTTCAAACAACAACTTAATTTTCGACCGATCGTTTCTATGGCAGCTATATGATATAGAGTTCCGATCTTAATAGGACTTTGCATATATATGAGGAATATAGTAAAACTTATAAATGCCGAGTTTGGTCAAGATATCTTGAAAAAGAATATGTTACTCAAACAACTTAATTTACGAGCGTTCGTTCCTATGACAGAAAAATGATATAGTGTACCGATCTTAATAGGATTTTTCATTTGTATGAAGAGCAAAGTACAACTAATAAATGCCAAGTTTGGTCAAGATATCTTGAAAAACAAAATGTTTTTCATACAACAACTTAATTTTCGACCGATCGTTCCTATGACAGAAATATGATATAGTGTACCGATCTTAACAGGATTTTTCATTTATATGAAAAGCCAAGTACAACTAATAAATGCCGAGTTTCGTCAAGATATCTTGAAAAACAAAATGTTTTTTCATGCAGCAACTTAATTTTCGACCGATCGTTCATATGGCAGCTATATGATATAGTGCTCCGATCTTAAGAGGATTTTGCACATATATAAGGAGTTAAGTAAAATTAATATATGCCGAGTTTGGTTAAGATTTCTTAAAAAACAATATGTTTTTGCATACAACAACTTAATTTTCGACCGATCGTTCCTATGGCAGCTATATGATACAGTGGTCCGATCTTAATAGGATTTTGCATTTATATGGGGAGCATAGTAAAACTAATAAATGCCGAGATTGGTCAAGATAACTTGAAAAAACAAAATGTTTTTCATACATAAACTTTATTTTCGACCGATCGCTTCTATGGCAGCTATATGATAGAGTGGGGTAAGTAAAAGTAATAAATGATGAGTTTGGTCAAGATATCTTGAAAAACAAAATATTTTTTCATACATCAAATTAATTTTCAACTGATCGCTCATATGGCAGCTATATGATATGATGGTCCGATCTTAATAGGATTTTGCATATATATATGGAGCAAAGTAAAACTTATAAATGCCGAGTTTGGTCAAGATATTTAGATAAACAAAATATTTTTCATACAAAAACTTAATTTTCGACCAATCGTTTCTATGTCAGGTATATGATATAGTAGTCCCATCTTATTAGGATTTTGCATATATGGGAAACATAGTAAAACGTATAAATGCCGAGTTTGGTCAAGATATCTTGAAAAACAAAATGTTTTTTCATACAACAACTTAATTTTCGACCGATCGTTCCTATGACAGAAATATGATATAGTGTACCGATCTAAATAGGATTTTTCATTTATATGAAAAATGCCGCGTTTGGTCAAAATATCTTGAAAAACAAAATGTTTTTCATGCAACAACTTAATTTTCGACCGATCGTTCATATGGCAACTATATGATATAGTGGCCCGATCTTAACAGGATTTTGCATATATATGAGGAGCATAGTAAAACTTTATAAATGCCGAGTTTGGTCAAGATACCTTGAAAAACAAAATGTGTTTTCATATATAAACTTTATTTTCGACCGATCGCTCCAATCTCAGCTATATGATATAGTGGTCCGATCTTCATATGATATAATCTGTATATGAGGGATATAGTAAGACCAATAAATGCCGAGCTTGGTCAAGATATCTTGAAAAACAAAATGTTTTTTCACACATAAACTTTATTTCGACCGATCGTTCCTATGGCAGCTATATGATATAGTGGTCCGATCTTAATAGGGTTTTGCATATATATGAGGAGTATAGTAAAACCAATAAATGCCGAGTTTGGTCAAGATATCTTGAAAAACACAAATTTTTTTCTCACAACAAATTACTTTTCGACTGATCGTTCCTATGACAGCTATATGATATAGTGGTCCGATCTAAAACTAACAACTGCCGAGTTTGGTCAAGATATCTTAATAAACAAAATGTATTTTCATAGAAAACTTAATTTTCGACCGATCGTTCCTATGGCAGCTTTATGATATAGTGTTCCGATCTTAATAGGATTTTGCATTTATATGGGGAGCATATTAAAACTAACAACTGCCGAGTTTGGTCAAGATATCTTAATAAACAAAATGTATTTTCATAGAAAACTTAATTTTCGACCGATCGTTCCTGTGGCAGCTATATGATATAGTGTTCCGATCCTAATAGGATTTTGCATTATATGAGGAGCATAGTAAAACAAATAAATGCCGAGTTTGGTCAAGATATCTTAATAAACAAAATGCATTTTCATACAAAAAATTAATTTTCGACCGATCGTTTCTATCGCAGCTATATGATATAGTGGTCCGATCTTAATAGGATTTTGCATATATATATAAGGAGCAAGGTAAAACTTATAAATGCCGAGTTTGGTCAAGATATTTAGATAAACAAAATATTTTTCATACAAAAACTTAATTTTCGACCAATCGTTCCTATGTCAGCTATATGATATAGTTGTCCGATCTTATTAGGATTTGGCATATATATGGGAAGCATAGTAGAAAGTATAAATGCCGAGTTTGGTCAAGATATCTTGAAAAACAAAATGTTTTTTCATACAGCAACTTAATTTTCGACCGATCGTTCCTATGACAGAAGTATGATATAGTGTACCGATCTTAATAGGATTTTTCATTTATATGAAGAGCAAAGTACAACTAATAAATGCCGAGTTTGGTCAAGATATCTTGAAAAACAAAATGTTTTTTCAAACAACAACTTAATTTTCGACCGATCGTTTCTATGGCAGCTATATGATATAGAGTTCCGATCTTAATAGGACTTTGCATATATATGAGGAGTATAGTAAAACTTATAAATGCCGAGTTTGGTCAAGATATCTTGAAAAAGAATATGTTATTCAAACAACTTAATTTACGAGCGTTCGTTCCTATGACAGAAATATGATATAGTGTACCGATCTTAATAGGATTTTCATTTGTATGAAGAGCAAAGTACAACTAATAAATGCCAAGTTTGGTCAAGATATCTTGAAAAACAAAATGTTTTTTCATACAACAACTTAATTTTCGACCGATCGTTCCTATGACAGAAATATGATATAGTGTACCGATCTTAACAGTATTTTTCATTTATATGAAAAGCAAAGTACAACTAATAAATGCCGAGTTTGGTCAAGATATCTTGAAAAACAAAATGTTTTTTCATGCAGCAACTTAATTTTCGACCGATCGTTCATATGGCAGCTATATGATATAGTGCTCCGATCTTAAGAGGATTTTGCATATATATAAGGAGTTAAGTAAAATTAATATATGCCGAGTTTGGTTAAGATTTCTCAAAAAACAATATGTTTTTGCATACAACAACTTAATTATCGACCGATCGTTCCTATGGCAGCTATATGATACAGTGGTCCGATCTTAATAGGATTTTGCATTTATATGGGGAGCATAGTAAAACTAATAAATGCCGAGTTTGGTCAAGATATTTAGATAAACAAAATATTTTTTCATACAAAAACTTAATTTTCGACCAATCGTTTCTATGTCAGGTATATGATATAGTAGTCCCATCTTATTAGGATTTTGCATATATATGGGAAACATAGTAAAACGTATAAATGCCGAGTTTGGTCAAGATATCTTGAAAAACAAAATGTTTTTTCATACAACAACTTAATTTTCGACCGATCGTTCCTATGACAGAAATATGATATAGTGTACCGATCTAAATATGATTTGCATTTATATGGGGAGCATAGTAAAACTAATAAATGCCGAGTTGGTCAAGATATTTAGATAAACAAAATATTTTTTCATACAAAAACTTAATTTTCGACCAATCGTTTCTATGTCAGGTATATGATATAGTAGTCCCATCTTATTAGGATTTTGCATATATATGGGAAACATAGTAAAACGTATAAATGCCGAGTTTGGTCAAGATAACTTGAAAAACAAATGTTTATTCATGCAGCAACTTAATTTTCGACCGATCGTTCATATGGCAGCTATATGATATAGTGCTCCGATCTTAAGAGGATTTTGCATATATATAAGGAGTTAAGTAAAATTAATATATGCCGAGTTTGGTTAAGATTTCTTAAAAAACAATATGTTTTGCATACAGCAACTTAATTTTCGACCGATCGTTCCTATGACAGAAGTATGATATAGTGTACCGATCTTAATAGGATTTTTCATTTATATGAAGAGCAAAGTACAACTAATAAATGCCGAGTTTGGTCAAGATAACTTGAAAAACAAAATGTTTTTTCATACATAAACTTTATTTTCGACCGATCGCTTCTATGGCAGCTATATGATATGATGGTCCGATCTTAATAGGATTTTGCATATATATATGGAGCAAAGTAAAATTTATAAATGCCGAGTTTGGTCAAGATATTTAGATAAACAAAATATTTTTTCATACAAAAACTTAATTTTCGACCAATCGTTTCTATGTCAGGTATATGATATAGTAGTCCCATCTTATTAGGATTTTGCATATATATGGGAAACATAGTAAAACGTATAAATGCCGAGTTTGGTCAAGATATCTTGAAAAACAAAATGTTTTTCATACAACAACTTAATTTTCGACCGATCGTTCCTGTGACAGAAATATGATATAGTGTACCGATCTAAATAGGATTTTTCATTTATATGAAAAATGCCGCGTTTGGTCAAAATATCTTGAAAAACAAAATGTTTTTTCATGCAACAACTTAATTTTCGACCGATCGTTCATATGGCAACTATATGATATAGTGGCCCGATCTTAACAGGATTTTGCATATATATGAGGAGCATAGTAAAACTTTATAAATGCCGAGTTTGGTCAAGATACCTTGAAAAACAAAATGTGTTTTCATACATAAACTTTATTTTCGACCGATCGCTCCAATCTCAGCTATATGATATGGTGGTCCGATCTTCATATGATATAACCTGTATATGAGGGATATAGTAAGACCAATAAATGCCGAGCTTGGTCAAGATATCTTGAAAAACAAATGTTTTTTCACACATAAACTTTATTTTCGACCGATCGTTCCTATGACAGAAATATGATATAGTGTACCGTCCTTAATAGGATTTTTCATTTATATGGGGAGCATAGTAAAACTAATAAATGCCGAGTTTGGTCAAGATATTTAGATAAACAAAATATTTTTCATACAAAAACTTAATTTTCGACCAATCGTTTCTATGTCAGGTATATGATATAGTAGTCCCATCTTATTAGGATTTTGCAAATATATGGGAAACATGGTAAAACGTATAAATGCCGAGTTTGGTCAAGATATCTTGAAAAACAAAATGTTTTTTCATACAACAACTTAATTTTCGACCGATCGTTCCTATGACAGAAATATGATATAGTGTACCGATCTAAATATGATTTTGCATTTATATGGGGAGCATAGTAAAACTAATAAATGCCGAGTTTGGTCAAGATATTTAGATAAACAAAATATTTTTCATACAAAAACTTAATTTTCGACAAAATCGTTTCTATGTCAGGTATATGATATAGTAGTCCCATCTTATTAGGATTTTGCATATATATGGGAAACATAGTAAAACGTATAAATGCCGAGTTTGGTCAAGATAACTTGAAAAACAAATGTTTTTTCATGCAGCAACTTAATTTTCGACCGATCGTTCATATGGCATCTATATGATATAGTGCTCCGATCTTAAGAGGATTTTGCATATATATAAGGAGTTAAGTAAAATTAATATATGCCGAGTTTGGTTAAGATTTCTTAAAAAACAATATGTTTTTGCATACAGCAACTTAATTTTCAACCGATCGTTCCTATGACAGAAGTATGATATAGTGTACCGATCTTAATAGGATTTTTCATTTATATGAAGAGCAAAGTACAACTAATAAATGCCGAGTTTGGTCAAGATAACTTGAAAAACAAAATGTTTTTTCATACATAAACTTTATTTTCGACCGATCGCTTCTATGGCAGCTATATGATATAGTGGGGTAAATAAAGGTAATAAATGATGAGTTTGGTCAAGATAACTTGAAAAACAAAATATTTTTTCATACATCAAATTAATTTTCAACCGATCGCTCCTATGGCAGCTATATGATATGATGGTCCGATCTTAATAGGATTTTGCATATATATATGGAGCAAAGTAAAATTTATAAATGCCGGGTTTGGTCAAGATATTTAGATAAACAAAATATTTTTTCATACAAAAACTTAATTTTCGACCAATCGTTTCTATGTCAGGTATATGATATAGTAGTCCCATCTTATTAGGATTTTGCATATATATGGGAAACATAGTAAAACGTATAAATGCCGAGTTGGTCAAGATATCTTGAAAAACAAAATGTTTTTTCATACAAACACTTAATTTTCGACCGATCGTTCCTGTGACAGAAATATGATATAGTGTACCGATCTAAATAGGATTTTTCATTTATATGAAAAATGCCGCGTTTGGTCAAAATATCTTGAAAAACAAAATGTTTTTTCATGCAACAACTTAATTTTCGACCGATCGTTCATATGGCAACTATATGATATAGTGGCCCGATCTTAACAGGATTTTGCATATATATGAGGAGCATAGTAAAACTTTATAAATGCCGAGTTTGGTCAAGATACCTTGAAAAACAAAATGTGTTTTCATACATAAACTTTATTTTCGACCGATCGCTCCAATCTCAGCTATATGATATAGTGGTCCGATCTTCATATGATATAACCTGTATATGAGGGATATAGTAAGACCAATAAATGCCGAGCTTGGTCAAGATATCTTGAAAAACAAAATGTTTTTTCACACATAAACTTTATTTTCGACCGATCGTTCCTATGACAGAAATATGATATAGTGTACCGTTCTTAATAGGATTTTTCATTTATATGAAGAGCAAAGTACTACTAATAATTACAGAGTTTGGTCAAACAATCTTGAAAAACACAAATTTTTTTCTCACAACAAATTAATTTTCGACTGATCGTTCCTATGACAGCTATATGATATAGTGGTCCGATCTAAAACTAACAACTGCCGAGTTTGGTCAAGATATCTTAATAAACAAAATGTATTTTCATAGAAAACTTAATTTTCGACCGATCGTTCCTATGGCAGCTTTATGATATAGTGTTCCGATCTTAATAGGATTTTGCATTTATATGGGGAGCATATTAAAACTAACAACTGCCGAGTTTGGTCAAGATATCTTAATAAACAAAATGTATTTTCATAGAAAACTTAATTTTCGACCGATCGTTCCTATGGCAGCTTTATGATATAGTGTTCCGATCTTAATAGGATTTTGCATTTATATGGGGAGCATAGTAAAACTAATAAATGCCGAGTTTGGTCAAGATAACTTGAAAAACAAAATGTTTTTTCATACATAAACTTTATTTTCGACCGATCGCTTCTATGGCAGCTATATGATATAGTGGGGTAAGTAAAAGTAATAAATGATGAGTTTGGTCAAGATTCTTGAAAAACAAAATATTTTTTCATACATCAAATTAATTTTCAACCGATCGCTCCTATGGCAGCTATATGATATGATGGTCCGATCTTAATAGGATTTTGCATATATATATGGAGCAAAGTAAAACTTATAAATGCCGAGTTTGGTCAAGATATTTAGATAAACAAAATATTTTTTCATACAAAAACTTAATTTTCGACCAATCGTTTCTATGTCAGGTATATGATATAGTAGTCCCATCTTATTAGGATTTTGCATATATGGGAAACATAGTAAAACGTATAAATGCCGAGTTTGGTCAAGATATCTTGAAAAACAAAATGTTTTTTCATACAACAACTTAATTTTCGACCGATCGTTCCTATGACAGAAATATGATATAGTGTACCGATCTAAATAGGATTTTTCATTTATATGAAAAATGCCGCGTTTGGTCAAAATATCTTGAAAAACAAAATGTTTTTTCATGCAACAACTTAATTTTCGACCGATCGTTCATATGGCAACTATATGATATAGTGGCCCGATCTTAATAGGATTTTGCATATATATGAGGAGCATAGTAAAACTTTATAAATGCCGAGTTTGGTCAAGATACCTTGAAAAACAAAATGTGTTTTCATATATAAACTTTATTTTCGACCGATCGCTCCAATCTCAGCTATATGATATAGTGGTCCGATCTTCATATGATATAACCTGTATATGAGGGATATAGTAAGACCAATAAATGCCGAGCTTGGTCAAGATATCTTGAAAAACAAAATGTTTTTTCACACATAAACTTTATTTTCGACCGATCGTTCCTATGGCAGCTATATGATATAGTGGTCCGATCTTAATAGGGTTTTGCATATATATGAGGAGTATAGTAAAACCAATAAATGCCGAGTTTGGTCAAGATATCTTGAAAAACACAAATTTTTTTCTCACAACAAATTACTTTTCAACTGATCGTTCCTATGACAGCTATATGATATAGTGGTCCGATCTAAAACTAACAACTGCCGAGTTTGGTCAAGATATCTTAATAAACAAAATGTATTTCATAGAAAACTTAATTTTCGACCGATCGTTCCTATGGCAGCTTTATGATATAGTGCTCCGATCTTAATAGGATTTTGCATTTATATAGGGAGCATATTAAAACTAACAACTGCCGAGTTTGGTCAAGATATCTTAATAAACAAAATGTTTTTCATAGAAAACTTAATTTTCGACCGATCGTTCCTGTGGCAGCTATATGATATAGTGTTCCGATCCTAATAGGACTTTGCATTTATATGAGGAGCATAGTAAAACTAATAAAAGCCGAGTTTGGTCAAGATATCTAGATAAACAAAATGTTTTTTTCATACAAAAACTTAATTTGCGACCGATCGTTCTTATGGCAGCTATATGATATAGTGGTCCGATCTAAAATTAACAACTGCCGAGTTTCGTCAAGATATCTTAATAAACAAAATGTATTTTCATAGAAAACTTAATTTTCGACCGATCGTTCCTATGGCAGCTTTATGATATAGTGTTCCGATCTTAATAGGATTTTGCATTTATATGGGGAGCATATTAAAACTAACAACTGCCGAGTTTGGTCAAGATATCTTAATAAACAAAATGTATTTTCATAGAAAACTTAATTTTCGACCGATCGTTCCTATGGCAGCTTTATGATATAGTGTTCCGATCTTAATAGGATTTTGCATTTATATGGGGAGCATATTAAAACTAACAACTGCCGAGTTTGGTCAAGATATCTTAATAAACAAAATGTATTTTCATAGAAAACTTAATTTTCGACCGATCGTTCCTATGGCAGCTTTATGATATAGTGTTCCGATCCTAATAGGATTTTGCATTTATATGGGGAGCATATTAAAACTAACAACTGCCGAGTTTGGTCAAGATATCTTAATAAACAAAATGTATTTTTATAGAAAACTTAATTTTCGGCCGATCGTTCCTATGGCAACTATATGATATAGTGTTCCGATCCTAATAGGATTTTGCATTTATATGAGGAGCATAGTAAAACTAATAAATGCCGAGTTTGGTCAAGATATCTTGAAAAACAAAATTTTTTTCATACAACAACTTATGTTTCGACCGATTGTTCTCATGGCAGCTATATGATATGGTGTCCGATCTTAATAGGATTTTGCATATATATAAGAAGCAAAGTAAAACTTATAAATGCCGAGTTTGGTCAAGATATCTAGATAAACAAAATGTTTTTTCATACAAAACTTAATTTTCGACCGATCGTTCCTATGACAGAAATATGATACAGTGTACCGATCTTAATAGGATTTTTCATTTATATGAAAAATGCCGAGTTTGGTCAAGATATCTTGAAAAACCAAATGTTTTTGCATACAACAATTTTATTTTCGACCGATCGTTCCTATGGCAGCTATATGATATAGTGGTCCGATCTTAATAGGATTTTGCATATATGTGAGGAGTATAGTAAAACAAATAAATGCCGAGTTTGGTCAAGATATCTTAATAAACAAAATGCATTTTCATACAACAACTTAATTTTCGACCGATCGTTCCTATCGCAGCTATATGATATAGTGTTCCGATCTTAATAGGATTTTGCATATATATGAGGAGTGTAGTAAAACTATAAACGCCGATTTTGGTCAAGATATCTTGAAAAACAAAATGTATTTTCATACAACAACTTAATTTTCGACCGATCGTTCCTATGACAGAAATATGATATAGTGTACCGTTCTTAATAGGATTTTTCATTTATATGAAGAGCAAAGTACTACTAATAATTACAGAGTTTGGTCAAACAATCTTGAAAAACACAAATTTTTTTCTCACAACAAATTAATTTTCGACTGATCGTTCCTATGACAGCTATATGATATAGTGGTCCGATCTAAAACTAACAACTGCCGAGTTTGGTCAAGATATCTTAATAAACAAAATGTATTTTCATAGAAAACTTAATTTTCGACCGATCGTTCCTATGGCAGCTTTATGATATAGTGTTCCGATCTTAATAGGATTTTGCATTTATATGGGGAGCATATTAAAACTAACAACTGCCGAGTTTGGTCAAGATATCTTAATTAACAAAATGTATTTCATAGAAAACTTAATTTTCGACCGATCGTTCCTATGGCAGCTTTATGATATAGTGTTCCGATCTTAATAGGATTTTGCATTTATATGGGGAGCATATTAAAACTAACAACTGCCGAGTTTGGTCAAGATATTTTAATAAACAAAATGTATTTTCATAGAAAACTTAATTTTCGGCCGATCGTTCCTATGGCAACTATATGATATAGTGTTCCGATCCTAATAGGATTTTGCATTTATATGAGGAGCATACTAAAACTAATAAATGCCGAGTTTGGTCAAGATATCTTAAAAAACAAAATGTTTTTTACAAACAACAACTTAATTTTCGACCGATCGTTCCCATGACAGAAGTATGATATAGTGTACCGATCTTAATAGGATTTTTCATTTATATGAAGAGCAAAGTACTACTAATAAATGCCGAGTTTGGTCAAGATATCTTGAAAAACAAAATGTTTTTTCAAACAACAACTTAATTTTCGACCGATCGTTTCTATGGCAGCTATATGATATAGAGTTCCGATCTTAATAGGACTTTGCATATATATGAGGAGTATAGTAAAACTAATAAATGCCGAGTTTGGTCAAGATATCTTGAAAAACAAAATTTTTTTCATACAACAACTTATGTTACGACCGATTGTTCTCATGGCAGCTATATGATATGGTGTCCGATCTTAATAGGATTTTGCATATATATAAGAAGCAAAGTAAAACTTATAAATGCCGAGTTTGGTCAAGATATCTAGATAAACAAAATGTTTTTTCATACAAAACTTAATTTTCGACCGATCGTTCCTATGACAGAAATATGATACAGTGTACCGATCTTAATAGGATTTTTCATTTATATGAAAAATGCCGAGTTTGGTCAAGATATCTTGAAAAACCAAATGTTTTTGCATACAACAATTTTATTTTCGACCGATCGTTCCTATGGCAGCTATATGATATAGTGGTCCGATCTTAATAGGATTTTGCATATATATGAGGAGTATAGTAAAACAAATAAATGCCGAGTTTGGTCAAGATATCTTAATAAACAAAATGCATTTTCATACAACAACTTAATTTTCGACCGATCGTTCCTATCGCAGCTATATGATATAGTGTTCCGATCTTAATAGGATTTTGCATATATATGAGGAGTGTAGTAAAACTAATAAACGCCGATTTTGGTCAAGATATCTTGAAAAACAAATGTATTTTCATACAACAACTTAATTTTCGACCGATCGTTCCTATGACAGAAATATGATATAGTGTACCGTTCTTAATAGGATTTTTCATTTATATGAAGAGCAAAGTACTACTAATAATTACAGAGTTTGGTCAAACAATCTTGAAAAACACAAATTTTTTTCTCACAACAATTTAATTTTCGACTGATCGTTCCTATGACAGCTATATGATATAGTGGTCCGATCTAAAACTAACAACTGCCGAGTTTGGTCAAGATATCTTAATAAACAAAATGTATTTTCATAGAAAACTTAATTTTCGACCGATCGTTCCTATGGCAGCTTTATGATATAGTGTTCCGATCTTAATAGGATTTTGCATTTATATGGGGAGCATATTAAAACTAACAACTGCCGAGTTTGGTCAAGATATCTTAATAAACAAAATGTATTTTCATAGAAAACTTAATTTTCGACCGATCGTTCCTATGGCAGCTTTATGATATAGTGTTCCGATCTTAATAGGATTTTGCATTTATATGGGGAGCATATTAAAACTAACAACTGCCGAGTTTGGTCAAGATATCTTAATAAACAAAATGTATCTTCATAGTAAACTTAATTTTCGGCCGATCGTTCCTATGGCAACTATATGATATAGTGTTCCGATCCTAATAGGATTTTGCATTTATATGAGGAGCATAGTAAAACTAATAAATGCCGAGTTTGGTCAAGATATCTTAAAAAACAAAATGTTTTTTACAAACAACAACTTAATTTTCGGCCGATCGTTCCCATGACAGAAGTATGATATAGTGTACCGATCTTAATAGGATTTTTCATTTATATGAAGAGCAAAGTACTACTAATAAATGCCGAGTTTGGTCAAGATATCTTGAAAAACAAAATGTTTTTTCAAACAACAACTTAATTTTCGACCGATCGTTTCTATGGCAGCTATATGATATAGAGTTCCGATCTTAATAGGACTTTGCATATATATGAGGAGTATAGTAAAACTTATAAATGCCGAGTTTGGTCAAGATATCTTGAAAAAGAATATGTTATTCAAACAACTTAATTTACGAGCGTTCGTTCCTATGACAGAAATATGATATAGTGTACCGATCTTAATAGGATTTTTCATTTGTATGAAGAGCAAAGTACAACTAATAAATGCCAAGTTTGGTCAAGATATCTTGAAAAACAAAATGTTTTTTCATACAACAACTTAATTTTCGACCGATCGTTCCTATGACAGAAATATGGTATAGTGTACCGATCTTAACAGGATTTTTCATTTATATGAAAAGCAAAGTACAACTAATAAATGCCGAGTTTGGTCAAGATATCTTGAAAAACAAAATGTTTTTTCATGCAGCAACTTAATTTTCGACCGATCGTTCATATGGCAGCTATATGATATAGTGCTCCGATCTTAAGAGGATTTTGCATATATATAAGGAGTTAAGTAAAATTAATATATGCCGAGTTTGGTTAAGATTTCTTAAAAAACAATATGTTTTTGCATACAACAACTTAATTTTCGACCGATCGTTCCTATGGCAGCTATATGATACAGTGGTCCGATCTTAATAGGATTTTGCATTTATATGGGGAGCATAGTAAAACTAATAAATGCCGAGCTTGGTCAAGATAACTTGAAAAACAAAATGTTTTTTCATACATAAACTTTATTTTCGACCGATCGCTTCTATGGCAGCTATATGATATAGTGGGGTAAGTAAAAGTAATAAATGATGAGTTTGGTCAAGATATCTTGAAAAACAAAATATTTTTTCATACATCAAATTAATTTTCAACCGATCGCTCCTATGGCAGCTATATGATATGATGGTCCGATCTTAATAGGATTTTGCATATATATATGGAGCAAAGTAAAACTTATAAATGCCGAGTTTGGTCAAGATATTTAGATAAACAAAATATTTTTTCATACAAAAACTTAATTTTCGACCAATCGTTTCTATGTCAGGTATATGATATAGTAGTCCCATCTTATTAGGATTTTGCATATATATGGGAAACAGTAAAACGTATAAATGCCGAGTTTGGTCAAGATATCTTGAAAAACAAAATGTTTTTTCATACAACAACTTAATTTTCGACCAATCGTTCCTATGACAGAATATGATATAGTGTACCGATCTAAATAGGATTTTTCATTTATATGAAAAATGCCGCGTTTGGTCAAAATATCTTGAAAAACAAAATGTTTTTTCATGCAACAACTTAATTTTCGACCGATCGTTCATATGGCAACTATATGATATAGTGGCCCGATCTTAACAGGATTTTGCATATATATGAGGAGCATAGTAAAACTTTATAAATGCCGAGTTTGGTCAAGATACCTTGAAAAACAAAATGTGTTTTCATACATAAACTTTATTTTCGACCGATCGCTCCAATCTCAGCTATATGATATAGTGGTCCGATCTTCATATGATATAACCTGTATACGAGGGATATAGTAAGACCAATAAATGCCGAGCTTGGTCAAGATATCTTGAAAAACAAAATGTTTTTTCACACATAAACTTTATTTTCGACCGATCGTTCCTATGGCAGCTATATGATATAGTGGTCCGATCTAAATAGGGTTTTGCATATATATGAGGAGTATAGTAAAACCAATAAATGCCGAGTTTGGTCAAGATATCTTAAAAAACACAAATTTTTTTCTCACAACAAATTACTTTTCGACTGATCGTTCCTATGACAGCTATATGATATAGTGGTCCGATCTAAAACTAACAACTGCCGAGTTTGGTCAAGATATCTTAATAAACAAAATGTATTTTCATAGAAAACTTAATTTTCGACCGATCGTTCCTATGGCAGCTTTATGATATAGTGCTCCGATCTTAATAGGATTTTGCATTTATATGGGGAGCATATTAAAACTAACAACTGCCGAGTTTGGTCAAGATATCTTAATAAACAAAATGTATTTTCATAGAAAACTTAATTTTCGACCGATCGTTCCTGTGGCAGCTATATGATATAGTGTTCCGATCCTAATAGGACTTTGCATTTATATGAGGAGCATAGTAAAACTAATAAATGCCGAGTTTGGTCAAGATATCTAGATAAACAAAATGTTTTTCATACAAAAACTTAATTTGCGACCGATCGTTCTTATGGCAGCTATATGATATAGTGGTCCGATCTTAATATGGTTTTGCATATATATGAGGAGTATAGTAAAACAAATAAATGCCGAGTTTGGTCAAGATATCTTAATAAACAAAATGCATTTTCATACAACAACTTAATTTTCAACCGATCGTTCCTATCGCAGCTATATGATATAGTGTTCCGATCTTAATAGGATTTTGCATATATATGAGGAGTGTAGTAAAACTAATAAACGCCGATTTTGGTCAAGATATCTTGAAAAACAAAATGTATTTTCATACAACAACTTAATTTTCGACCGATCGTTCCTATGACAGAAATATGATATAGTGTACCGTTCTTAATAGGATTTTTCATTTATATGAAGAGCAAAGTACTACTAATAATTACAGAGTTTGGTCAAACAATCTTGAAAAACACAAACTTTTTTCTCACAACAAATTAATTTTCGACTGATCGTTCCTATGACAGCTATATGATATAGTGGTCCGATCTAAAACTAACAACTGCCGAGTTTGGTCAAGATATAGGAAAAACTAACAACTGCCGAGTTTGGTCAAGATATCTTAATAAACAAAATGTATTTTTATAGAAAACTTAATTTTCGACCGATCGTTCCTATCGCAGCTATATGATATAGTGTTCCGATCTTAATAGGATTTTGCATATATATGAGGAGTGTAGTAAAACTAATAAACGCCGATTTTGGTCAAGATATCTTGAAAAACAAAATGTATTTTCATACAACAACTTAATTTTCGACCGATCGTTCCTATGACAGAAATATGATATAGTGTACCGTTCTTAATAGGATTTTTCATTTATATGAAGAGCAAAGTACTACTAATAATTACAGAGTTTGGTCAAACAATCTTGAAAAACACAAATTTTTTTCTCACAACAAATTAATTTTCGACTGATCGTTCCTATGACAGCTATATGATATAGTGGTCCGATCTAAAACTAACAACTGCCGAGTTTGGTCAAGATATCTTAATAAACAAAATGTATTTTCATAGAAAACTTAATTTTCGACCGATCGTTCCTATGGCAGCTTTATGATATAGTGTTCCGATCTTAATAGGATTTTGCATTTATATGGGGAGCATATTAAAACTAACAACTGCCGAGTTTGGTCAAGATATCTTAATAAACAAAATGTATTTTCATAGAAAACTTAATTTTCGACCGATCGTTCCTATGGCAGCTTTATGATATAGTGTTCCGATCCTAATAGGATTTTGCTTTTATATGGGGAGCATATTAAAACTAACAACTGCCGAGTTTGGTCAAGATATCTTAATAAACAAAATGTATTTTTATAGAAAACTTAATTTTCGGCCGATCGTTCCTATGGCAACTATATGATATAGTGTTCCGATCCTAATAGGATTTTGCATTTATATGAGGAGCATAGTAAAACTAATAAATGCCGAGTTTGGTCAAGATATCTTGAAAAACAAAATTTTTTTCATACAACAACTTATGTTTCGACCGATTGTTCTCATGGCAGCTATATGATATGGTGTCCGATCTTAATAGGATTTTGCATATATATAAGAAGCAAAGTAAAACTTATAAATGCCGAGTTTGGTCAAGATATCTAGATAAACAAAATGTTTTTTCATACAAAACTTAATTTTCGACCGATCGTTCCTATGACAGAAATATGATACAGTGTACCGATCTTAATAGGATTTTTCATTTATATGAAAAATGCCGAGTTTGGTCAAGATATCTTGAAAAACCAAATGTTTTTGCATACAACAATTTTATTTTCGACCGATCGTTCCTATGGCAGCTATATGATATAGTGGTCCGATCTTAATAGGATTTTGCATATATATGAGGAGTATAGTAAAACAAATAAATGCCGAGTTTGGTCAAGATATCTTAATAAACAAAATGCATTTTCATACAACAACTTAATTTTCGACCGATCGTTCCTATCGCAGCTATATGATATAGTGTTCCGATCTTAATAGGATTTTGCATATATATGAGGAGTGTAGTAAAACTAATAAACGCCGATTTTGGTCAAGATATCTTGAAAAACAAAATGTATTTTCATACAACAACTTAATTTTCGACCGATCGTTCCTATGACAGAAATATGATATAGTGTACCGTTCTTAATAGGATTTTTCATTTATATGAAGAGCAAAGTACTACTAATAATTACAGAGTTTGGTCAAACAATCTTGAAAAACACAAATTTTTTCTCACAACAAATTAATTTTCGACTGATCGTTCCTATGACAGCTATATGATATAGTGGTCCGATCTAAAACTAACAACTGCCGAGTTTGGTCAAGATATCTTAATAAACAAAATGTATTTTCATAGAAAACTTAATTTTCGACCGATCGTTCCTATGGCAGCTTTATGATATAGTGTTCCGATCTTAATAGGATTTTGCATTTATATGGGGAGCATATTAAAACTAACAACTGCCGAGTTTGGTCAAGATATCTTAATAAACAAAATGTATTTTCATAGAAAACTTAATTTTCGACCGATCGTTCCTATGGCAGCTTTATGATATAGTGTTCCGATCCTAATAGGATTTTGCTTTTATATGGGGAGCATATTAAAACTAACAACTGCCGAGTTTGGTCAAGATATCTTAATAAACAAAATGTATTTTTATAGAAAACTTAATTTTCGGCCGATCGTTCCTATGGCAACTATATGATATAGTGTTCCGATCCTAATAGGATTTTGCATTTATATGAGGAGCATAGTAAAACTAATAAATGCCGAGTTTGGTCAAGATATCTTGAAAAACAAAATTTTTTTCATACAACAACTTATGTTTCGACCGATTGTTCTCATGGCAGCTATATGATATGGTGTCCGATCTTAATAGGATTTTGCATATATATAAGAAGCAAAGTAAAACTTATAAATGCCGAGTTTGGTCAAGATATCTAGATAAACAAAATGTTTTTTCATACAAAACTTAATTTTCGACCGATCGTTCCTATGACAGAAATATGATACAGTGTACCGATCTTAATAGGATTTTTCATTTATATGAAAAATGCCGAGTTTGGTCAAGATATCTTGAAAAACCAAATGTTTTTGCATACAACAATTTTATTTTCGACCGATCGTTCCTATGGCAGCTATATGATATAGTGGTCCGATCTTAATAGGATTTTGCATATATATGAGGAGTATAGTAAAACAAATAAATGCCGAGTTTGGTCAAGATATCTTAATAAACAAAATGCATTTTCATACAACAACTTAATTTTCGACCGATCGTTCCTATCGCAGCTATATGATATAGTGTTCCGATCTTAATAGGATTTTGCATATATATGAGGAGTGTAGTAAAACTAATAAACGCCGATTTTGGTCAAGATATCTTGAAAAACAAAATGTATTTTCATACAACAACTTAATTTTCGACCGATCGTTCCTATGACAGAAATATGATATAGTGTACCGTTCTTAATAGGATTTTTCATTTATATGAAGAGCAAAGTACTACTAATAATTACAGAGTTTGGTCAAACAATCTTGAAAAACACAAATTTTTTTCTCACAACAAATTAATTTTCGACTGATCGTTCCTATGACAGCTATATGATATAGTGGTCCGATCTAAAACTAACAACTGCCGAGTTTGGTCAAGATATCTTAATAAACAAAATGTATTTTCATAGAAAACTTAATTTTCGACCGATCGTTCCTATGGCAGCTTTATGATATAGTGTTCCGATCTTAATAGGATTTTGCATTTATATGGGGAGCATATTAAAACTAACAACTGCCGAGTTTGGTCAAGATATCTTAATTAACAAAATGTATTTTCATAGAAAACTTAATTTTCGACCGATCGTTCCTATGGCAGCTTTATGATATAGTGTTCCGATCTTAATAGGATTTTGCATTTATATGGGGAGCATATTAAAACTAACAACTGCCGAGTTTGGTCAAGATATCTTAATAAACAAAATGTATTTTCATAGAAAACTTAATTTTCGGCCGATCGTTCCTATGGCAACTATATGATATAGTGTTCCGATCCTAATAGGATTTTGCATTTATATGAGGAGCATAGTAAAACTAATAAATGCCGAGTTTGGTCAAGATATCTTAAAAAACAAAATGTTTTTTACAAACAACAACTTAATTTTCGACCGATCGTTCCCATGACAGAAGTATGATATAGTGTACCGATCTTAATAGGATTTTTCATTTATATGAAGAGCAAAGTACTACTAATAAATGCCGAGTTTGGTCAAGATATCTTGAAAAACAAAATGTTTTTTCAAACAACAACTTAATTTTCGACCGATCGTTTCTATGGCAGCTATATGATATAGAGTTCCGATCTTAATAGGACTTTGCATATATATGAGGAGTATAGTAAAACTAATAAATGCCGAGTTTGGTCAAGATATCTTGAAAAACAAAATTTTTTTCATACAACAACTTATGTTACGACCGATTGTTCTCATGGCAGCTATATGATATGGTGTCCGATCTTAATAGGATTTTGCATATATATAAGAAGCAAAGTAAAACTTATAAATGCCGAGTTTGGTCAAGATATCTAGATAAACAAAATGTTTTTTCATACAAAACTTAATTTTCGACCGATCGTTCCTATGACAGAAATATGATACAGTGTACCGATCTTAATAGGATTTTTCATTTATATGAAAAATGCCGAGTTTGGTCAAGATATCTTGAAAAACCAAATGTTTTTGCATACAACAATTTTATTTTCGACCGATCGTTCCTATGGCAGCTATATGATATAGTGGTCCGATCTTAATAGGATTTTGCATATATATGAGGAGTATAGTAAAACAAATAAATGCCGAGTTTGGTCAAGATATCTTGAAAAACAAAATGCATTTTCATACAACAACTTAATTTTCGACCGATCGTTCCTATCGCAGCTATATGATATAGTGTTCCGATCTTAATAGGATTTTGCATATATATGAGGAGTGTAGTAAAACTAATAAACGCCGATTTTGGTCAAGATATCTTGAAAAACAAAATGTATTTTCATACAACAACTTAATTTTCGACCGATCGTTCCTATGACAGAAATATGATATAGTGTACCGTTCTTAATAGGATTTTTCATTTATATGAAGAGCAAAGTACTACTAATAATTACAGAGTTTGGTCAAACAATCTTGAAAAACACAAATTTTTTTCTCACAACAAATTAATTTTCGACTGATCGTTCCTATGACAGCTATATGATATAGTGGTCCGATCTAAAACTAACAACTGCCGAGTTTGGTCAAGATATCTTAATAAACAAAATGTATTTTCATAGAAAACTTAATTTTCGACCGATCGTTCCTATGGCAGCTTTATGATATAGTGTTCCGATCTTAATAGGATTTTGCATTTATATGGGGAGCATATTAAAACTAACAACTGCCGAGTTTGGTCAAGATATCTTAATAAACAAAATGTATTTTCATAGAAAACTTAATTTTCGACCGATCGTTCCTATGGCAGCTTTATGATATAGTGTTCCGATCTTAATAGGATTTTGCATTTATATGGGGAGCATATTAAAACTAACAACTGCCGAGTTTGGTCAAGATATCTTAATAAACAAAATGTATTTTCATAGAAAACTTAATTTTCGGCCGATCGTTCCTATGGCAACTATATGATATAGTGTTCCGATCCTAATAGGATTTTGCATTTATATGAGGAGCATAGTAAAACTAATAAATGCCGAGTTTGGTCAAGATATCTTAAAAAACAAAATGTTTTTTACAAACAACAACTTAATTTTCGGCCGATCGTTCCCATGACAGAAGTATGATATAGTGTACCGATCTTAATAGGATTTTTCATTTATATGAAGAGCAAAGTACTACTAATAAATGCCGAGTTTGGTCAAGATATCTTGAAAAACAAAATGTTTTTCAAACAACAACTTAATTTTCGAGCGATCGTTTCTATGGCAGCTATATGATATAGAGTTCCGATCTTAATAGGACTTTGCATATATATGAGGAGTATAGTAAAACTTATAAATGCCGAGTTTTGTTAAGATATCTTGAAAAAGAATATGTTATTCAAACAACTTAATTTACGAGCGTTCGTTCCTATGACAGAAATATGATATAGTGTACCGATCTTAATAGGATTTTTCATTTGTATGAAGAGCAAAGTACAACTAATAAATGCCAAGTTTGGTCAAGATATCTTGAAAAACAAAATGTTTTTTCATACAACAACTTAATTTTCGACCGATCGTTCCTATGACAGAAATATGGTATAGTGTACCGATCTTAACAGGATTTTTCATTTATATGAAAAGCAAAGTACAACTAATAAATGCCGAGTTTGGTCAAGATATCTTGAAAAACAAAATGTTTTTTCATGCAGCAACTTAATTTTCGACCGATCGTTCATATGGCAGCTATATGATATAGTGCTCCGATCTTAAGAGGATTTTGCATACATATAAGGAGTTAAGTAAAATTAATATATGCCGAGTTTGGTTAAGATTTCTTAAAAAACAATATGTTTTTGCATACAACAACTTAATTTTCGACCGATCGTTCCTATGGCAGCTATATGATACAGTGGTCCGATCTTAATAGGATTTTGCATTTATATGGGGAGCATAGTAAAACTAATAAATGCCGAGCTTGGTCAAGATAACTTGAAAAACAAAATGTTTTTCATACATAAACTTTATTTTCGACCGATCGCTTCTATGGCAGCTATATGATATAGTGGGGTAAGTAAAAGTAATAAATGATGAGTTTGGTCAAGATATCTTGAAAAACAAAATATTTTTTCATACATCAAATTAATTTTCAACCGATCGCTCCTATGGCAGCTATATGATATGATGGTCCGATCTTAATAGGATTTTGCATATATATATGGAGCAAAGTAAAACTTATAAATGCCGAGTTTGGTCAAGATATTTAGATAAACAAAATATTTTTTCATACAAAAACTTAATTTTCGACCAATCGTTTCTATGTCAGGTATATGATATAGTAGTCCCATCTTATTAGGATTTTGCATATATATGGGAAACAGTAAAACGTATAAATGCCGAGTTTGGTCAAGATATCTTGAAAAACAAAATGTTTTTTCATACAACAACTTAATTTTCGACCAATCGTTCCTATGACAGAAATATGATATAGTGTACCGATCTAAATAGGATTTTTCATTTATATGAAAAATGCCGCGTTTGGTCAAAATATCTTGAAAAACAAAATGTTTTTTCATGCAACAACTTAATTTTCGACCGATCGTTCATATGGCAACTATATGATATAGTGGCCCGATCTTAACAGGATTTTGCATATATATGAGGAGCATAGTAAAACTTTATAAATGCCGAGTTTGGTCAAGATACCTTGAAAAACAAAATGTGTTTTCATACATAAACTTTATTTTCGACCGATCGCTCCAATCTCAGCTATATGATATAGTGGTCCGATCTTCATATGATATAACCTGTATACGAGGGATATAGTAAGACCAATAAATGCCGAGCTTGGTCAAGATATCTTGAAAAACAAAATGTTTTTTCACACATAAACTTTATTTTCGACCGATCGTTCCTATGGCAGCTATATGATATAGTGGTCCGATCTAAATAGGGTTTTGCATATATATGAGGAGTATAGTAAAACCAATAAATGCCGAGTTTGGTCAAGATATCTTAAAAAACACAAATTTTTTTCTCACAACAAATTACTTTTCGACTGATCGTTCCTATGACAGCTATATGATATAGTGGTCCGATCTAAAACTAACAACTGCCGAGTTTGGTCAAGATATCTTAATAAACAAAATGTATTTTCATAGAAAACTTAATTTTCGACCGATCGTTCCTATGGCAGCTTTATGATATAGTGCTCCGATCTTAATAGGATTTTGCATTTATATGGGGAGCATATTAAAACTAACAACTGCCGAGTTTGGTCAAGATATCTTAATAAACAAAATGTATTTTCATAGAAAACTTAATTTTCGACCGATCGTTCCTGTGGCAGCTATATGATATAGTGTTCCGATCCTAATAGGACTTTGCATTTATATGAGGAGCATAGTAAAACTAATAAATGCCGAGTTTGGTCAAGATATCTAGATAAACAAAATGTTTTTTCATACAAAAACTTAATTTGCGACCGATCGTTCTTATGGCAGCTATATGATATAGTGGTCCGATCTTAATATGGTTTTGCATATATATGAGGAGTATAGTAAAACAAATAAATGCCGAGTTTGGTCAAGATATCTTAATAAACAAAATGCATTTTCATACAACAACTTAATTTTCAACCGATCGTTCCTATCGCAGCTATATGATATAGTGTTCCGATCTTAATAGGATTTTGCATATATATGAGGAGTGTAGTAAAACTAATAAACGCCGATTTTGGTCAAGATATCTTGAAAAACAAAATGTATTTTCATACAACAACTTAATTTTCGACCGATCGTTCCTATGACAGAAATATGATATAGTGTACCGTTCTTAATAGGATTTTTCATTTATATGAAGAGCAAAGTACTACTAATAATTACAGAGTTTGGTCAAACAATCTTGAAAAACACAAATTTTTTTCTCACAACAAATTAATTTTCGACTGATCGTTCCTATGACAGCTATATGATATAGTGGTCCGATCTAAAACTAACAACTGCCGAGTTTGGTCAAGATATCTTAATAAACAAAATGTATTTTCATAGAAAACTTAATTTTCGACCGATCGTTCCTATGGCAGCTTTATGATATAGTGTTCCGATCTTAATAGGATTTTGCATTTATATGGGGAGCATATTAAAACTAACAACTGCCGAGTTTGGTCAAGATATCTTAATAAACAAAATGTATTTTCATAGAAAACTTAATTTTCGACCGATCGTTCCTATGGCAGCTTTATGATATAGTGTTCCGATCTTAATAGGATTTTGCATTTATATGGGGAGCATATTAAAACTAACAACTGCCGAGTTTGGTCAAGATATCTTAATAAACAAAATGTATTTTCATAGAAAACTTAATTTTCGGCCGATCGTTCCTATGGCAATTATATGATATAGTGTTCCGATCCTAATAGGATTTTGCATTTATATGAGGAGCATAGTAAAACTAATAAATGCCGAGTTTGGTCAAGATATCTTGAAAAACAAAATTTTTTTCATACAACAACTTAATTTTCGACCGATTGTTCTCATGGCAGCTATATGATATGGTGTCCGATCTTAATAGGATTTTGCATATATATAAGAAGCAAAGTAAAACTTATAAATGCCGAGTTTGGTCAAGATACCTAGATAAACAAAATGTTTTTTCATACAAAACTTAATTTTCGACCGATCGTTCCTATGACAGAAATATGATACAGTGTACGGATCTTAATAGGATTTTTCATTTATATGAAAAATGCCGAGTTTGGTCAAGATATCTTGAAAAACCAAATGTTTTTGCATACAACAATTTTATTTTCGACCGATCGTTCCTATGGCAGCTATATGATATAGTGGTCCGATCTTAATAGGATTTTGCATATATATGAGGAGCATAGTAAAACTTAATAAATGCCGAGTTTGGTCAAGATATCTTGAAAAACAAAATGTTTATTCATACATAAACTTTATTTTCGACCGATCGCTCCTATCACAGCTATATGATATAGTGGTCCGATTTTAATAGGACTTTGCATTTATATGAGGAACATAGTAAAACTAACAAATGTCAAGTTTGGTCAAGATATCTTGACCAAACAAAATGTTTTTTTCATGCAACAACTTAATTTTCGACCGATTGTTCATATGGCAACTATAAGATATAGTGCTCCGATCTTAATAGGATTTTGCATATATATGAGGAGCATAGTGAAACTTTATAAATGCCGAGTTTGGTCAAGATATTTTGAAAAACAAAATGTGTCTTCATACATAAACTTAATTTTCGACCGATCGTTTCTATGGCAGCTATATGATATAGAGTTCCGATCTTAATAGGATTTTTCATATATATAAGGAGCAAAGTAAAACTTATAAATGCCGAGTTTGGTCAAGGTATCTAGATAAACAAAATGTTTATTCATACAAAAACTTAATTTTCGACCGATCGCTCCAATCTCAGCTATATGATATGGTGGTCCGATCTTAATATGATATAGCCTGTATATGAGGGTTATAGTAAAACCAATAAATGCCGAGCTTGGTCAAGATATCTTGAAAAACAAAATGTGTTTTCAAACATAAACTTTATTTTCGACCGATCGCTCCTATGGCAGCTATATGATGTAGTGGTCCGACCTCAATAGGGTTTTGCATATATATGAGGAGTTTAGTAAAACCAATAAATGCCGAGTTTGGTTAAGATATCTTGAAAACCAAAATGTTTTTGCATACAAAACTTAATTTTCGACCCATCGTTTCTATGGCAGCTATATGATATAGAGTTCCGATCTTAATAGGATTTTTCATATATATAAGGAGCAAAGTAAAACTTATAAATGCCGAGTTTGGTCAAGGTATCTAGATAAACAAAATGTTTATTCATACAAAAACTTAATTTTCGACCGATCGTTCTAATGGCAGCTATATGATATAGTAGTCCGATCTTATTAGGATTTTGCATATATATGAGGAGTATAGTAAAACTAATAATGATCGCTCCTATGGCAGCTATATGATATAGTGGTCCGATCTTAATAGGATTTTGCATTTATATGAGGAGCATAGTAAAACTAATAACTGCCGAGTTTGGTCAAGATATCTTAATAAACAAAATGTATTTTCATAGAAAACTTAGTTTCTTTCCTATGGCAGCTATATGATATAGTAGTCCGAACTTATTAGAATTTAGCCTATATATGAGGAGTATAGTAAAACTAATAAATGCCGAGTTTGGTCAGGATATCTTTAAAAACAAAATGGTTTTTCATAAAACAATTTAATTTCGACCGATCGTTCCTATGACAGCTATATGATATAGTGACCGATCTTAATAGGATTTTGTATATATATATAAGGAGTTAAGTAAAACTAATAAATGCCGAGTTTGGTCAAGATATCTTTAAAAACAAAATGGTTTTCATAAAACAATTTTATTTTCGACCATTCGTTCCTGTGGCAGCTATATGATATAGTGGTCCGATCTTAATAGGATTTTGTATATATATAAGGAGTTAAGTAAAACTAATAAATGCCGAGTTTGGTCAAGATATCTTTAAAAACAAAATGGTTTTTCATAAAGCAATTTAATTTTGACCGATCGTTCCTATGACACAAATATGATATAGTGTACGGATCTTAATAGGATTTTTCATTTATATGAAAAATGCCGAGTTTGGTCAAGATATCTTAAAAAACAAAATGTTTTTTCATACATAAACTTTATTTTCGACCGATCGCTCCAATCTCAGCTATATGATATGGTGGTCCGATCTTCATATGATATTGCCTGTATATGAGGGTTATAGTAAGACCAATAAATGCCGAGCTTGGTCAAGATATCTTTAAAAACAACATGTTTTTTCATATATAATCTTTATTTTCGACCGATCGCTCTTATAGCAGCTATATGATATAGTGGTCCGATCTTAATAGGGTTTTCCATATATATGAGGAGTATAGTAAAACCAATAAATGTCAAGATATCTTGAAAACCAAAATGATTTTTCATACAAAACTAAATCTTCGACCGATCGTTTCTATGGCAGCTATATGATATAGAGGTCCTATCTTAACAGGATTTTGCATTTATTTAAGGAGCAAAGTAAAACTTATAAATGCCGAGTTTGGTCAAGATATCTAGATAAACAAAATATTTATTCATACAAAAACTTTATTTTCGACCGATCGCTCCTATCACAGCTATATGATATAGTGGTCCGATTTTAATAGGACTTTGCATTTATATGAGGAACATAGTAAAACTAACAACTGCCGAGTTTGGTCAAGATATCTTAATAAACAAAATGTATTTTCATAGAAAACTTAATTTTCGACCGATCGTTCCTATGGCAGCTATATGATATAGTGGTCCGATCTTAATAGAATTTTGCATATATATGAGGAGCAAGGTAAAACTAATAAATGCCGAGTTTGGTCAAGATATCTTGACCAAACAAAATGTTTTTTCATGCAACAACTTAATTTTCGACCGATCGTTCATATGGCAACTATAAGATATAGTGCTCCGATCTTAATAGGATTTTGCATATATATGAGGAGCATAGTGAAACTTTATAAATGCCGAGTTTGGTCAAGATATTTTGAAAAACAAAATGTGTCTTTATACATAAACTAAATTTTCGACCGATCGCTCCAATCTCAGCTATATGATATGGTGGTCCGATCTTAATATGATATAGCCTGTATATGAGGGTTATAGTAAAACCAATAAATGCCGAGCTTGGTCAAGATATCTTGAAAAACAAAATGTTTTTTCATACATAAACTTTATTTTCGACCGATCGCTCCTATGACAGCTATATGATGTAGTTGTCCGATCTTAATATATGAAGAGTTTAGTAAAACCAATAAATGCCGACTTTGGTTAAGATATCTTGAAAACCAAAATGTTTTTTCATACAAACTTAATTTTCGACCGATCGTTTCCATGGCAGCTATATGATATAGAGTTCCGATCTTAATAGGATTTTGCATATATATAAGGAGCAAAGTAAAACTTATAAATGCAGAGTTTGGTCAAGGTATCTAGATAAACAAAATGTTTATTCAACAAAAACTTAATTTTCGACCGATCGTTCTAATGGCAGCTATATGATATAGTAGTCCGATCTTATTAGGATTTTGCCTATATATGAGGAGTATAGTAAAACTAATAAATACCGAGTTTGGTCAAGATATCTTTAAAAACAAAATGGTTTTTCATAAAACATTTTAGATTCGACCGATCCTTCCTATGACAGCTGTATGATATAGTGTATAGATCTTAATATGATTTTGCTTATATGTAAGGAGTATAGTTAAACTAATTAATGCCAACTTTGTTCAAAATATCTTAAAAAACAAAATGTTTTTCATACAACAATTTTATTTTCGACTGATCGTTCCTATGGCAGCTATATGATATAGTGGCCCGATCTTATTAGGATTTTGCATTTATATCAGGAGCATAGTAAAACTAACAACTGCCGAATTTGGTCAAGATATCTTAATAAACAAAATGTATTTTCATAGAAAACTTAATTTTCGACCGATCGTTCCTATGGCAGCTATATGATATAATGTTCCGATCTTAATAGGATTTTGCATATACATGAGGAGTATAGTAAAACTTATAAATGCCGAGTTTGGTCAAGATATCTTGACCAAACAAAATGTTTTTTCATGCAACAACTTAATTTTCGACCGATCGTTCATATGGCAACTATAAGATATAGTGCTCCGATCTTAATAGGATTTTGCATATATATAAGGAGCATAGTGAAACTTTATAAATGCCGAGTTTGGTCAAGATATCTTAAAAAACAAAATGTTTTTCATACATAAACTTAATTTTCGACCGATCGCTCCAATCTCAGCTATATGATATGGTGGTCCGATCTTAATAGGGTTTTCCATATACATGAGGAGTATAGTAAAACCAATAAATGCCGAGTTTGGTCAAGATATCTTTAAAAACAAAATGGTTTTTCATAAAACAATTTAGATTCGACCGATCCTTCTTATGACAGTTGTATGATATAGTGTATCGATCTTAATATGATTTTGCTTATATGTAAGGAGTATAGTTAAACTAATTAATGCCGAGTTTGTTCAAGATATCTTAAAAAACAAAATGTTTTTCATACAACAATTTTATTTTCGACTGATCGTTTCTATGGCAGCTATATGATATAGTGGTCCGATCTTATTAGGATTTTGCATTTATATGAGGAGCATAGTAAAACTAACAACTGCCGAATTTGGTCAAGATATCTTAATAAACAAAATGTATTTTCATAGAAAACTTAATTTTCGACCGATCGTTCCTATGGCAGCTATATGATATAATGTTCCGATCTTAATAGGATTTTGCATATACATGAGGAGTATAGTAAAACTTATAAATGCCGAGTTTGGTCAAGATATCTTGACCAAACAAAATGTTTTTTCATGCAACAACTTAATTTTCGACCGATCGTTCATATGGCAACTATAAGATATAGTGCTCCGATCTTAATAGGATTTTGCATATATATGAGGAGCATAGTGAAACTTTATAAATGCCGAGTTTGGTCAAGATATCTTAAAAAACAAAATGTTTTTCATACATAAACTTAATTTTCGACCGATCGCTCCAATCTCAGCTATATGATATGGTGGTCCGATCTTAATAGGGTTTTCCATATATATGAGGAGTATAATAAAACCAATAAATGCCGAGCTTGGTCAAGATATCATTAAAAACAACATGTTTTTTCATATATAATCTTTATTTTCGACCGATCGCTCTTATAGCAGCTATATGATATAGTGGTCCGATCTTAATAGGGTTTTCCATATATATGAGGAGTATAGTAAAACCAATAAATGCCGAGTTTGGTCAAGATATCTAGATAAACAAAATGTTTTTTCATACAAAAACTTAATTTTCGACCGATCGTTCCTATGACAGAAATATGATATTGTGTACCGATCTTAACAGGATTTTTCATATATATAAGGAGCAGAGTAAAACTTATAAGTGCCGAGTTTGGTCAAGATATCTTAATAAACAAAATGTATTTTCAAAGAAAACTTAATTTTCGACCGATCGTTCCTATGGCAGCAATATGATATAGTGGTCCGATCTTAATAGGGTTTTGCATATATATGAGGAGTATAATAAAACCAATAAATGCCGAGTTTGGTCAAGATATCTTGAAAAACACAAATTTTTTTTCATACAACAAATTAATTTTCGATATAGTGGTCCGATCTTAAAAGGATTTTGCATTTATATGAGGAGCATAGTAAAACTAACAGCCCAGCTTGGTCAAGATATCTTAATAAACAAAATGTATTTTCATAGAAAACTTAATTTTCGACCGATCGTTCCTATGGCAGCTATATGATGTAATGTTTCGATCTTAATAGGATTTTGCATATATATGAGGAGTATAGTAAAACATAAATGCCGAGTTTGCTCAAGATATCTTGAAAAACAAAATGTTTTTTCATACAACAACTTAATTTTCGACCGATCGTTCCTATGACAGAAATATGATATAGTGTACCGATCTTAATAGGATTTTTCATATATATAAGGAGCAGAGTAAAACTTATAAATGCCGAGTTTGGTCAAGATATCTTAATAAACAAAATGTATTTTCATAGAAAACTTAATTTTCGACCGATCGTTTCTATGGCAGCAATATGATATAGTGGTCCGATCTTAGTAGGGTTTTGCATATATATGAGGAGTATAGTAAAACCAATAAATGCCGAGTTTGGTCAAGATATCTTAATAAACAAAATGTATTTTCATACAACAACTTAATTTTCGAACGATCGTTCCTATGACAGAAATATGATATAGTGTACCGTTCTTAATAGGATTTTTCATTTATATGAAGAGCAAAGTACTACTAATAATTACAGAGTTTGGTCAAAATATCTTGAAAAACAAAATGTTTTTTCATACAACAGCTTAATTTTCGACCGATCGTTCTCATGGGAGCTATATGATATGGTGTCCGATCTTAATAGGATTTTGCATATATATATAAGGAGCATAGGAAAACTTATAAATGCAGAGTTTGGTCAAGATATCTTGAAAAACAAAATGTTTTTTCATACAAAAACTCAATTTTCGACCGATCGTTCCTATGGCAGCTATATGATATAGTAGTCCGATCTTATTAGAATTTAGCCTATATATAAGGAGTATAGTAAAACTAATAAATGCCGAGTTTGGTCAAGATATCTTAAAAAACAAATGTTTTTCATAAAACAATTTTATTTTCGACCATTCGTTCCTGTGGCAGCTATATGATATATAGTGGTCAGATCTTAATAGGATTTTGCATATATATAAGGAGTTAAGTAAAACTAATAAATGCCGAGTTTGGTCAAGATATCTTTAAAAACAAAATGGTTTTTTATAAAGCAATTTAATTTCGACCGATCGTTCCTATGACAGAAATATAATATAGTGTACGGATCTTAATAGGATTTTTCATTTATATGAAAAATGCCGAGTTTGGTCAAGATATCTTAAAAACAAAATGTTTTTTCATACATAAACTTTATTTTCGACCGATCGCTCCAATCTCAGCTATATGATATGGTGGTCCGATCTTCATATGATATTGCCTGTATATGAGGGTTATAGTAAGACCAATAAATGCCGAGCTTGGTCAAGATATCTTTAAAAACAACATGTTTTTTCATATATAATCTTTATTTTCGACCGATCGCTCTTATAGCAGCTATATGATATAGTGGTCCGATCTTAATAGGGTTTTCCATATGTATGAGGAGTATATTAAAACCAATAAATGCCGAGTTTGGTCAAGATATCTTGAAATCCAAAATGTTTTTTCATACAAAACTTAATTTTCGACCGATCGTTTCTGTGCCAGCTATATGATATAGAGGTCCGATCTTAATAGTACTTTGCATATATATGAGGAGCATAGGAAAACTTATAAATGCAGAGTTTGGTCAAGATATCTTGAAAAACAAAATGTTTTTTCATACAAAAACTCAATTTTCGACCGATCGTTCCTATGGCAGCTATATGATATAGTAGTCCGATCTTATTAGAATTTAGCCTATATATAAGGAGTATAGTAAAACTAATAAATGCCGAGTTTGGTCAGGATATCTTTAAAAACAAAATGGTTTTCATAAAACAATTTAATTTCGACCGATCGTTCCTATGACAGCTATATGATATAGTGTACCGATCTTAATATGATTTTGCTTATATGTAAGGAGCAAAGTTAAACTAATTAATGCCGAGTTTGGTCAAGATATCTTAAAAAACAAAATGTTTTTCATAAAACAATTTTATTTTCGACCATTCGTTCCTGTGGCAGCTATATGATATATAGTGGTCCGATCTTAATAGGATTTTGCATATATATAAGGAGTTAAGTAAAACTAATAAATGCCGAGTTTGGTCAAGATATCTTTAAAAACAAAATGGTTTTTTATAAAGCAATTTAATTTCGACCGATCGTTCCTATGACAGAAATATAATATAGTGTACGGATCTTAATAGGATTTTTCATTTATATGAAAAATGCCGAGTTTGGTCAAGATATCTTAAAAAACAAAATGTTTTTTCATACATAAACTTTATTTTCGACCGATCGCTCCAATCTCAGCTATATGATATGGTGGTCCGATCTTCATATGATATTGCCTGTATATGAGGGTTATAGTAAGACCAATAAATGCCGAGCTTGGTCAAGATATCTTTAAAAACAACATGTTTTTTCATATATAATCTTTATTTTCGACCGATCGCTCTTATAGCAGCTATATGATATAGTGGTCCGATCTTAATAGGGTTTTCCATATGTATGAGGAGTATATTAAAACCAATAAATGCCGAGTTTGGTCAAGATATCTTGAAATCCAAAATGTTTTTTCATACAAAACTTAATTTTCGACCGATCGTTTCTGTGCCAGCTATATGATATAGAGGTCCGATCTTAATAGTACTTTGCATATATATGAGGAGCATAGGAAAACTTATAAATGCAGAGTTTGGTCAAGATATCTTGAAAAACAAAATGTTTTTTCATACAAAAACTCAATTTTCGACCGATCGTTCCTATGGCAGCTATATGATATAGTAGTCCGATCTTATTAGAATTTAGCCTATATATAAGGAGTATAGTAAAACTAATAAATGCCGAGTTTGGTCAGGATATCTTTAAAAACAAAATGGTTTTTCATAAAACAATTTAATTTCGACCGATCGTTCCTATGACAGCTATATGATATAGTGTACCGATCTTAATATGATTTTGCTTTTATGTAAGGAGCAAAGTTAAACTAATTAATGCCGAGTTTGGTCAAGATATCTTAAAAAACAAAATGTTTTTCATAAAACAATTTTATTTTCGACCATTCGTTCCTGTGGCAGCTATATGATATATAGTGGTCCGATCTTAATAGGATTTTGCATATATATAAAAGGAGTTAAGTAAAACTAATAAATGCCGAGTTTGGTCAAGATATCTTTAAAAACAAAATGGTTTTTTATAAAGCAATTTAATTTCGACCGATCGTTCCTATGACAGAAATATGATATAGTGTACGGATCTTAATAGGATTTTTCATTTATATGAAAAATGCCGAGCTTGGTCAAGATATCTTAAAAAACAAAATATTTTTTCATACATAAACTTTATTTTCGACCGATCGCTCCAATCTCAGCTATATGATATGGTGGTCCGATCTTCATATGATATTGCCTGTATATGAGGGTTATAGTAAGACCAATAAATGCCGAGCTTGGTCAAGATATCTTTAAAAACAACATGTTTTTTCATATATAATCTTTATTTCGACCGATCGCTCTTATAGCAGCTATATGATATAGTGGTCCGATCTTAATAGGGTTTTCCATATGTATGAGGAGTATATTAAAACCAATAAATGCCGAGTTTGGTCAAGATATGTTGAAATCCAAAATGTTTTTTCATACAAAACTTAATTTTCGACCGATCGTTTCTGTGCCAGCTATATGATATAGAGGTCCGATCTTAATAGTACTTTGCATATATATGAGGAGCATAGGAAAACTTATAAATGCAGAGTTTGGTCAAGATATCTTGAAAAACAAAATGTTTTTTCATACAAAAACTCAATTTTCGACCGATCGTTCCTATGGCAGCTATATGATATAGTAGTCCGATCTTATTAGAATTTAGCCTATATATAAGGAGTATAGTAAAACTAATAAATGCCGAGTTTGGTCAGGATATCTTTAAAAACAAAATGGTTTTTCATAAAACAATTTAATTTCGACCGATCGTTCCTATGACAGCTATATGATATAGTGTACCGATCTTAATATGATTTTGCTTATATGTAAGGAGCAAAGTTAAACTAATTAATGCCGAGTTTGGTCAAGATATCTTTAAAAACAAAATGGTTTTTTATAAAACAATTTAATTTCGACCGATCGTTCCTATGACAGAAATATGATATAGTGTACGGATCTTAATAGGATTTTTCATTTATATGAAAAATGCCGAGTTTGGTCAAGATATCTTAAAAAACAAAATGTTTTTTCATACAAAACTTAATTTTCGACCGATCGTTTCTATGGCAGCAATATGATATAGTGGTCCGATCTTAGTAGGGTTTTGCATATATATGAGGAGTATAGTAAAACCAATAAATGCCGAGTTTGGTCAAGATATCTTGAAAAACAAAATGTTTTTTCATACAACAACTTAATTTTCGACCGATCGTTCCTATGACAGAAATATGATATAGTGCACCGATCTTAATAGGATTTTTCATTTATATGAAGAGCAAAGTACTACTAATAATTACAGAGTTTGGTCAAAATATCTTGAAAAACAAAATGTTTTTTCATACAACAACTTAATTTTCGACCGATCGTTCTCATGGCAGCTATATGATATGGTGTCCGATCTTAATAGGATTTTGCATATATATATAAGGAGCAGAGTAAAACTTATAAATGCCGAGTTTGGTCAAGATATCTTTATAAACAAAATGTATTTTTATACAAAAACTTAATTTTCGACCGATCGTTTCTGCGGCAGCTATATGATATAGAGGTCCGATCTTAATAGGACTTTGCATATATATGAGGAGTATAAAAAAACCAATAAATGACGAGTTTGGTCAAGATATCTTGAAAACCAAAATGTTTTTTCATACAAAACTTAATTTTCGACCGATCGTTTCTATGCCAGCTATATGATATAGAGGTCCGATCTTAATAGTACTTTGCATATATATGAGGAGCATAGGAAAACTATAAATGCAGAGTTTGGTCAAGATATCTTGAAAAGCAAAATGTTTTTTTCATACAAAAACTCAATTTTCGACCGATCGTTCGTATGGCAGCTATATGATATAGTAGTCCGATCTTATTAGAATTTAGCCTATATATAAGGAGTATAGTAAAACTAATAAATGCCGAGTTTGGTCAGGATATCTTTAAAAACAAAATGGTTTTCATAAAACAATTTAATTTCGACCGATCGTTCCTATGACAGCTATATGATATAGTGTACCGATCTTAATATGATTTTGCTAATATGTAAGGAGCAAAGTTAAACTAATTAATGCCGAGTTTGGTCAAGATATCTTAAAAAACAAAATGTTTTTCATAAAACAATTTTATTTTCGACCATTCGTTCCTGTGGCAACTATATGATATAGTGGTCCGATCTTAATAGGATTTTGCATATATATAAGGAGTTAAGTAAAACTAATAAATGCCGAGTTTGGTCAAGATATCTTTAAAAACAAAATTGTTTTTTATAAAGCAATTTAATTTCGACCGATCGTTCCTATGACAGAAATATGATATAGTGTATGGATCTTAATAGGATTTTTCATTTATATGAAAATGCCGAGATTGGTCAAGATATCTTAAAAAACAAAATGTTTTTTCATACATAAACTTTATTTTCGACCGATCGCTCCAATCTCAGCTATATGATATGGTGGTCCGATCTTCATATGATAATGCCTGTATATGAGGGTTATAGTAAGACCAATAAATGCCGAGCTTGGTCAAGATATCTTTAAAAACAACATGTTTTTTCATATATAATCTTTATTTTCGACCGATCGCTCTTATAGCAGCTATATGATATAGTGGTCCGATCTTAATAGGGTTTTCCATATATATGAGGAGTATAGTAAAACCAATAAATGCCGAGTTTGGTCAAGATATCTTGAAAACCAAAATGTTTTTTCATACAAAACTTAATTTTCGACCGATCGTTACTATGACAGAAATATGATATAGTGTACCGATCTTAATAGGATTTTTCATATATATAAGGAGCAGAGTAAAACTTATAAATGCCGAGTTTGGTCAAGATATCTTAATAAACAAAATTTATTTTCAAAGAAAACTTAATTTTCGACCGATCGTTCCTATGGCAGCAATATGATATAGTGGTCAGTTCTTAATAGGGTTTTGCACTTATATATGGAGCAAAGTAAAACTTATAAATGCCGAGTTTGGTCAAGATATCTAGATAAACAAAATGTTTTTTCATACAAAAACTTAATTTTCGACCGATCGTTACTATGACAGAAATATGATATAGTGTACCGATCTTAATAGGATTTTTCATATATATAAGGAGCAGAGTAAAACTTATAAATGCCGAGTTTGGTCAAGATATCTTAATAACAAAATTTATTTTCAAAGAAAACTTAATTTTCGACCGATCGTTCCTATGGCAGCAATATGATATAGTGGTCCGATCTTAATAGGGTTTTGCATATATATGAGGAGTATAATAAAACCAATAAATGCCGAGTTTGATCAAGATATCTTGAAAAACACAAATTTTTTTCATACAACAAATTAATTTTCGATATAGTGGTCCGATCTTAATAGGATTTTGCATTTATATGAGGAGCATAGTAAAACTAACAACTGCCGAGCTTGGTCAAGATATCTTAATAAACAAAATGTATTTTCATAGAAAACTTAATTTTCGACCGATCGTTCCTATGGCAGCTATATGATGTAATGTTTCGATCTTAATAGGATTTTGCATATATATGAGGAGTATAGTAAAACATAAATGCCGAGTTTGCTCAAGATATCTTGAAAAACACAATTTTTTTTTCATACAACAAATTAATTTTCGTCTGTTCGTTCCTATGGCAGCTATATGATATAGTGTACCGATCTTAATAGGATTTTGCATTTATATGAGGAGCATAGTTAAACTAACAACTGCCGAGTTTGGTCAAGATATCTTAATAAACAAAATGTATTTTCATACAACAACTTAATTTTCGACCGATCGTTCCTATGACAGAAATATGATATAGTGTACCGATCTTAATAGGATATTTCATTTATATGAAGAGCAAAGTACAACTAATAAATGCCGATTTGGTCAAGATATCTTGAAATATCATACAACAACTTAATTTTCGACCGATCGTTCCTATGACAGATATATGATATGGTGTCCGATCTTAATAGGATATTTCATATATATAAGGAGCAAACTTATAAATGCCGAGTTTGGTCAAGATATCTAATAAACAAAATGTATTTTCATAGAAAAGTTAATTTCGACCGATCGTCCCTATGGCAGCTATATGATATAATGTTCCGATCTTAATAGGATTTTGCATATATATGAGGAGTGTAGTACAACTAATAAATGCCGATTTTGGTCAAGATATCTTGAAAAACAAAATGTTTTTTCATACAACAACTTAATTTTCGACCGATCGTTCCTATGACAGATATATGATATGGTGTCCGATCTTAATAGGATATTTCATATATATAAGGAGCAAACTTATAAATGCCGAGTTTGGTCAAGATATCTAGATAAACAAAATGTTTTTTCATACAAAAATTAATTTTCGACCGATCGTTTCTATGGCAGCTTGTAGTGGTGGAGAGGTTCGGGTTCAGTTTTTGCCTTTCGTATGGCCATCTACCAAGATTGAACGAACGGCCGTGGCTGTTGCCTAACCGGGTGCATAGGGATTGGAGGTTCGCACTTCTTGCTAATGCTCGGACAATAGCTCGTCGGACTGGTCGGGGTTTTTTTTCCTTTCCCTTCTGCACTTACCATAAACACATAGTTTAAGTGCGATCAAAATTAAAAAAAAAAAGATGATTGATTTAAGTAAATCTATTAAAAAAAAAAAAAAGAAATCCGGATACTAGTATGTGTACCATTTATGTGTTCCGACCGAACATCCAAATTCAAACTATTCATTTTCGCGTAAGTGAGAGAAATTAGGTGTTGATCGTCTCTCTTTCTCTTTACCCTCCCTACCTTGACAAGCAATAAAAAAAAATGGAATGTGGATGCTTGTCCCTATTTCAGGTTCTTATTTATTTAGGCATATTCATTACATATTTTTACAAAAATTAATAATAGAAAAATTAAAGGAAATAAAATAAAAAAAAACTAAGGATCTATTAGCCGTACATCTTGGCAACATTAAATAATTAATAGAATTATATGGCAATGGCTTCTAAGCAAGCGAAAGGGTACACCAATAGTAATACAGACTCAGCTCCTTTGTTACTCTCCGCAGGTTACGCTATATGCTTAGTGCATGCGGCCCGATGGTGCTCCGGAAATAGTAAGCGTTTCATCCGCTGGACCCGTTTTCCGAGGCTATGCCAGGTGTTGTTCTTCGCAATGCAGCGGCTGATAATGAAAATAGCAACAAAATTGGTCCTACTGGGTTGCTAAGTGCGACACGTGCTCTTGGTGTTGCCCTTGTCTGGTCCGATCTCCCCATCTGGTAGCGCCGACTAGTACGTCTAAATATCCCCGCTGCTTTTGATTAGCAAGCTACTGACGAGTGGAACGTCTCTAGTCAACTGAGTAGGTACGGAAATTGTGGAAGCCTTAATTAGTTCCAAGTCTCAACACTAGCACATATAAATACCTTTTCTTTAAGGGTCACCCCGAATCACACTTAGGTAAGTGGGTCGAGCTGTTATGAAGGTTTTTGGTTTCTATTAGCGTACCAAAAGAACACTTCCAAACTGTACCAGAATTGCAATCTTTGTCTTCGACGTCTTTACAAAAATTATTTGCAAAGAAAGAAAATGTTATGAACTTAACTCGCCCGCGCTTCAAATATGAATGACATGCTGAGCTGTACTTTTAACCTTTACTGCTTCCCAAAGACAAAAGAAATAAGGGAGCTTTCAAAAGCTCTACATCACGCGATTATATTTTAAAACGGTACTATGGCCTGATCTTATCACCCTTTTTTTTTTTTTTTTTTTTTTTTTTTTCTCTATTCGCCCTATTCGGTTGCGCATGCCCTCAGCTGTGCAATAAACGAATAATTGGCTTCCAGTGCGGTCGGTAAAGCAGTAACCAAACTAGAGCAGCTAATCAACAAGCAGATTCGCTTAGGGATTGCAAAGCAGCCACTACACCACAGTTTATGCAGCGCTACTTGCTAGCGGGACATAAACTGAAATAACTATAATAACTGTTGAGTTAGAACTTGTTACTAGTTTGTATATCTTTGAGATGAAAAGTACCGATGCATTTACCTGTTTCATTAGCTAGTTGATAGTAGGATGGGCTGATTTTTTGTATAACAACCGCGGGAATGAAAACTGGTGCAAGCTTAGAAATAAACTTCTTTTGCGCGTTACTCTGACAAATTGCGTGCGAAGACTTTCGTACCAACAGTAAGACTCATGTTTCGACTGCGCAGATTATATATCTTAGCATTTCTATTATGTGACTGAGCTACATTGTCTTTAGCCATCTGACGGATTACTTGTAAAGCTATGGGCCTCTCAATAGCGGTGTCTTCGGACAAGAGGTTAAGCCGCTTTAGCAAGTCATAGTCTTTACCGTTTAACATCATATTCTGTCCAAACGCTAAAAAATATGGAGAGTACCCTGTACTTTGGTGAACGCTGGCTCTCAAGGCTGCACAAATGGCGTACAGCTTTTTATCCCAATTTGAATGATCTTTTCCGATATAGGCTCTAATAGCCGCTAGCACTGATCTATTTACTCGCTCACTCGCATTACTTTGTGGCGGGTATATTGCCGTTCGAATGTGGATGATTCCATACCGGGTAAGAAAAGCTTTAAAGACACTAGAAATGAACTGAGAGCCATTGTCGGTCAGAATAGTTTCTGGCACGCCGAAAGTGCAAAACAGTGTGTTTTCTAGATAGTCGATAATTTTGTTGGTAGTAAACGCGCGAAGAGGCCACATAAAATGAAATTTAGTATTATGGTCTACAACCATTAGGAGACCTATATTGCCGTTCTTTGACCGAGGATATGGCCCTAGAAGATCCATGTAGAGCTTCTGAAATGGCCGTTCTGACGTCATAGGCTTGCCCATTGGAGGTCTCAACACTACGTTGGGGCTTTTCGTTTGCCAACAAACTTTACAATTGACTATTCATGAATTGGCCGACATTTTTGGCCAAAACAAGTATATCTTGAGTTTCTCTATTGTTTTCCCGATGCCACTGTGTGCAGCGTTAGGGGGATTGTGGGCTCTCTCTATCACTTGTAGGGTGAGAGACGAAGGTATCCAGAGTTTCCAGGATTGTTTCTGCTGAATGCTATATCCTGTCGCTGGCTCAGTACGTTTATATATAAAACCGTCGATTATCTGTAAATCTGGTAATCTGGATTGGTTAGAAGAGATATTATCTATCAGATCCAGATAGTTTGGCGATTTGAATTCAGGTGAAGACAGGTCAACTATGGGACCTTGCTCCTCGAATTCCGCAAGCTCTGTCTCATTTTGACGCGATAGCGCATCAGCGACAACATTTGTGTACCGCTACGATGCGAGACTTTAAACTTGAAACCCTGTAATTTGATCACCCATCTACCTTGACGTCCTCTGAGATCCTTCTGTCTCATGAGCCATTGCAAGGAAGCATGATCAGTTATTACTTCGAAGTCCTGTCCTTCGATATACGCTCTAAATTTAAAAATACCTCTTATTACGGCTAAGCATTCCAGATCGGTCACACTATAATTCCGTTGGGCCTTTGACAGTTCCTCTGACATGTATGCTATTGGAGCCTCCTCTTCCTGTTCATTTAGTTGAGCTAGAACGCACCCTAAACCAGTTGTGCTAGCATCGCAAACTAATCTAAAAGGTTTTGAGAAGTCGGGTGTAGCCAATACAGGTGCAGAAGTTAAAACTGTTTTCAAGTCTGATGCATTTTCGCTGTTTCCTGGATATCATGTTCGTTATTGTTGTCTAATTCATTTACGGACTCATCAGGACGAATTAAATTCGTTAACAGTCCAAAGTCCTGCCAAAAATGTATGCCTAAGTAAACATCTTGTTTCAAATCGGGTATAACAAAAAAATCAACATTATGCGCTTGTTCTCTAAATTCAACTTTAAGTGTCAGTTTGCCTACCACTGGGCAAATAGCGTTATTAGCTGTTCGGATTGATCCAGAACATTTGCGCGCCTTGGGATGTGACAACAGTGACTTAGCTGCAACATTACCGAGGCAACTAATCGTGGCTCCGGAATCTAATAATGCTAAATATCTTTCTCCCTCTAGGCTTAACTCAGTGTACAAGCGGTTATCTGAGCTCATAAACACTGATTGAACGAGCTTCTTACGAAGGCACTTAATATTTTTCCAGAATTTTCTAAGTCGAACAGTAGAGCGTTTTGGCCGACTGAGAAATTCGATGGGTTCTATGCTGCTAAAAATTCGTCTTCGTGTGTCAAGATAGCACTTTACTCTAATATGGTACAGTACGTATTTATTTTCAATATCAGTTTGAGTTGCAGCCTCGGCGACTGAACATGTATTTGCCATATAAGTTGTAAATATTGTATTGGGAGTTGATTGCTCCGAACTACCATATGACTGAATTACTGGCAAGGACTTTATTCTTTTGTGGGATGCGTCAAACTGGTGTTGGTCTGCGCATCCCGCTTCCGGTTTCCCAAAAGATTGCATTTACTACAATTGGGTTTAAACGTATTTTTAGTACCGCAACCGTAGCAGAATATACGCCTTTCTCCCATGCAGTCATCGAATCGGTGACCCACTTTATCGCAATTCCAGCACACTATTTTCTTGTTGTGTATTTCTGAAATATTATCTTCTATATCAGTATTTTCCAGTAACTCAGAGACATTACTTCTACCGTATTTGGTTCGATTGGGAAACGAGCCAGTTTCTCTACATAAACTTTCATGTTTCTTAACTTCCTCTCTTAATTCGGCTCGAGTTCTAATCTTCAAATGCAATAGTTCGTACCTGAGCGCTGTTCTCGCATTGCCTTTTAATAGGTCTACAAGCTTGTCTTCGCTTATTTCGTTAGATAATTGGCTAACCAAGCCTTCAATCGCTGATTGAAAATCATCAAATGTCTCCTGATTTTTTTCAAAGTCGTCTTTGACGTCCTCGAATCTAAGTCGGAAATCCGTACAGAAAGCCAACCAGGTATACTGTGGGTTTTTCTTGTGGAAGCTCCAAAACCAATCATTGGCTTTCCCGAAGAAAAGTAAATGCAGATTGTCACAAAGGAGCCTATAGTCGCCATTCAAATTTTGAGCCGTTAATGAACGAATTCGATACAAGAATTCATCTATCTGCATAGAGTCTTTCGAACCGTCAAATTTAAGTCGCCAGGTTTGTATAATGCTAGCTGCTTTTTCTGAACTCAAACTTGAATTTGATCGATTGCTACCTCTGGGGCTGTATGATCCGCAGTCAAGGGGTATGTCAGAGTTCTGGGCGTGATTAGGGAGAGTATCAGCACCTGGAGACTGAACTAATCTAGAGCGTGTTGATTCAGCTCGCTCACATCGTACATTTAATGTTGCCAACTTCTCTTGCAGTGATTGTTCAACAGAAGCTTTAATAACATTATTGAGTTCTGCTATTAAAGTCCTTTGCTGAGATTGTGGAGCTTCGTTAATATAGTTAATTGTCTCTACATTTGGACCATTGTCCGCGGACTTATTTCCATTGCTGCCTAGAGACATGCAACTACCTAAATATTCTCTATGATTTTGATTCATAGACCTAGTTTGCATACTTCGCTTGGGCGTGGCTCCTCGCCCTTTTCCGAATTGCTGACCTCTCCTGATACTTGTAGTAGTCGAACCATCTTGGCCAGGTAGGGTATTTCGCGATAGAGTTTCGTCTGTTTCAGCATTACCAGCTGAGTGTAACTCCGCTGCCAGTGTATTGTTCATAAATATGAATTGCCCTGGGTTGCAGTCTGCCTCACATACTGGACATTTTGGGGTTGTCTTTAGTGTGTTGCTTATGCAAACGTCGTGAAAACGGTGTTGACAAGGAGTAGTCGCAGATAGCTGTTCTGCTTGCAATTGGTCATGGCAAATGCCACAAAATGGATCTTGCGCGTTAATCGCTGCAACTATGATCTCTATGCTTCGTCTCACTGCCATAATGAATGCAAACTATTGCTTGCTTCCAAACAACAAAAGGAAAACTAAATAGGACTTATATGTGGTTTAGTCTTGCTTATTTATTCTATCTGTCTTTTTCCCACATGTTATTGCTTACAATCCTTAAGCAAATCTGAGTAGTTGAATTTGTGCTATTTATTTTACTGGAGTATATTTCTGATTTGGATTTTTACGGCTCATGGACTACTAGACAACATCCGAAATATTTCCAGTTTGTTGTAAATCCAAATAGTCCTTGAAACAATAAGCCCAAATTTTGATTATTATTCCCTCTTTTCCGATCTTACCTGCTAAAAGAACTAGTAATTAATTGTGGTCGACTAATCCAGCAATGACTGAATTACAATCGCATATTCCTACAACTATTGGCTGAACACAACGTATTTTCCCGAGAAAGGGGCCTAACAGGATAATTCAAAAATAATAGGTAGTAAGTGATATGGTATAACTTCGAGTTTCGATTGGGGATTGTTGTGCACTAGGTGTTAGTCGTGCCTACGCGAAAGGTAAAAGTTTTACGTTCTTGCTAGGGTCCCACGTGTTGAGCGCCATATATGTAGTGGTGGAGAGGTTCGGGTTCAGTTTTTGCCTTTCGTATGGCCATCTACCAAGATAGAACGAACGGCCGTGGCTGTTGCCTAACGGGTGCATAGGGATTGGAGGTTCGCACTTCTTGCTAATGCTCGGACAATAGCTCGTCGGACTGGTCGGGGTTTTTTTTTCCTTTCCCTTCTGCACTTACCATAAACACATAGTTTAAGTGCGATCAAAATTAAAAAAAAAAAAGATTATTGATTTAAGTACATCTATTAAAAAAAAAAAAAAAGAAATCCGGATACTAGTATGGGTACCATTTATGTGTTCCAACCGAACATCCAAATTCAAACTATTCATTTTCGCGTAAGTGAGAGAACTAAGGTGTTGATCGTCTCTCTTTCTCTTTACCCTCCCTACCTTGACAAGCAATAAAAAAAAATGGAATGTGGATGCTTGTCCCTATTTCAGGTTCGTAAACCAACACTGTAAATTGCAAGCAGCTAACATGGGTACTTGACTTTGACTTTTAAGGATTAGGATATCATATCAAATAAGCTAATTAATTCATTATTCACGCATTGTTCATTCTTTCTTTGGGGTATGATGCCAATTAATAGAAAGGTAGGTATACCTCAATTTACAAAAGAAAAACATATATACAGTTTCCAAACAAAACTTAAATCCAAATTAATATGATGAATGTGCAATAACTAGTTTAAATCCATAAAGAAATTAAGTGGAAGAAGAAATTCACCAACATTATCTTGAGACTGACGGATAGTAATTAATTTACCGTCTTGCTAAATTAAGCTGCATTTAAAGGTTCACATGTGTATATAAATACATATATCTATAAGCGTTGTTTTGAACTCTACTCACGCGATATCCTTCGAAGCAGACGTTGGGCCCAATGTATACGACGGTTATGATCGCTGTGGCTAAATATCACAAAAGAAATTTATAAGTATATAAACACATGTAAATGAGCAGCGGTCAAGGTCGGTGGTGTGGGAATTTCCTCTCGCTTTAACTTATTTAGGCATATTCATTGCATATTTTTACAAAAATTAATAATAGAAAAATTAAAGGAAATAAAAATAAAAAAAAACTAAGGATCTATTAGCCGTACATCTTGGCAACATTAAATAATTAATAGAATTATATGGCAATGGCTTCTAAGCAAGCGAAAGGGTACACCAATAGTAATACAGACTCAGCTCCTTTGTTGCTCTCCGCAGGTTACGCTATATGCTTAGTGCATGCGGCCCGATGGAGCTGCGGAATAGTAAGCGTTTCATCCGCTGGACCCGTTTTCCGAGGCTATGCCAGGTGTTGTTCTTCGCAATGCAGCGGCTGATAATGGAAATAGCAACAAAATTGGTCCTACTGGGTTGCTAAGTGCGACACGTGCTCTTGGTGTTGCCCTTGTCTGGTCCGATCTCCCCCTCTGGTAGCGCCGACTAGTACGTCTAAATATTCCCGCTGCTTTTTGTTAGCAGCCACTGACGAGTGGAACGGCTCTAGTCAACTGAGTAGGTACGGAAATTGTGGAAGCCTTAAGTAGTTCCAAGTCTCAACACTAGCACATATAAATACCTTTTCTTTAAGGGTCACCCCGAATCACACTTAGGTAAGTGGGTCGAGCTGTTATGAAGGTTTTTGGTTTCTATTAGCGTACCAAAAAAACAATTCCAAACTGTACCACAATTGCAATCTTTGTCTTCGACGTCTTTACAAAATTATTTGCAAAGAAAGAACTTAACTCGCCCGCGCTTCAAATATAAATGACATGCTGAGCTGTACTTTTAACCTTTACTACTTCCCAAAGACAAAAGAAATAAGGGAGCTTTCAAAAGCTCTACATCACGCGATTATATTTTAAAACTGTACTATGGCCTGATCTTATCACCCTTTTTTTTTTTTTTCTATTCTATTCGCCCTATTCGGTTGCGCATGCCCTCAGCTGTGCAATAAACGAATAATTGGCTTCCAGTGCGGTCGGTAAAGTAGTAACCAAACTAGAGCAGCTGATCAACAAGCAGATTCGCTTAGGGATTGCAAAGCAGCCACTACAAGCTATATGATATAGAGGTCCGATCTTAATAGGATTTTGCATTTATATAAGGAGCAAAGTAAAACTTATAAATGCCGAGTTTGGTCAAGATATCTAGATAAAAAAATGTTTTTTCATACAAAAACTTAATTTTCGACCGATCGTTCCCATGGCAGCTATATGATATAGTAGAGCGATCTTTTTAGGATTTTGCCTATATATGAGGAGTATAGTAAAACTAATAAATGCCGAGTTTGGCCAAGATATCTTTAAAACAAAATGGTTTTTCATAAAACAATTAATTTCGACCGATCCTTCCTATGACAGCTATATGATATAGTGTATCGATCTTAATATGATTTTGCTTATATGTAAGGAGTATAGTTAAACTAATAAATGCCGAGTTTGGTCAAGATATCTTGAAAAACACTGTTTTTCGTAGATTAATTTTGTTTTCGACCGATCGCTCCAATCTCAGCTATATGATATGGTGGTCCGATCTTAATATGATATAGCCTGTATATGAGGGTTATAGTAAAACCAATAAATGCCGAGGTTGGTCAAGATATCTTGAAAAACAAATTGTTTTTTCATACATAAACTTTATTTTCGACCGATCGCTCCAATGGCAGCTATATGATATAGTCGTCTGATCTAATAGGGTTTGCATATATATGAGGAGTATAGTAAAACCAATAAATGCCGAGTTTGGTCAAGATATCTTGAAAAACACAAATTTTTTTCATACAACAAAATATTTTCGACTGTTCGCTCCTATGGCAGCTATATGATATAGTGGTCCGATCTTAATAGGGTTTTCCATATATATGAGGAGTATAGTAAAAACCAATAAATACCGAGGTTGGTCAAAATATTGAAAAACACAAATTTTTTTCTTACAACAAATTAATTTTCGACTGATCGTTCTATGGCAGCTATATGATATAATGTCCGATCTTAATAGGATTTTACATTTAAATGAGGAGCATAGTAAAACTAACAACTGCCGAGTTTGGTCAAGATATCTTAATAAACAAAATGTATTTCATAGAAAACTTAATTAACGACCGATCGTTTCTATGGCAGCTATATGATGTAGAGGTCCGATCTTAATAGGATTTTGAATTTATATATGGAGCAAAGCAAAACTTATAAATGCCGAGTTTGGTCAAGATATCTTGAAAAACAAATGTTTTTTCATACATAAACTTTATTTTCGACCGATCGCTCCTATGGCAGCTATATGACATAGTGGTCCGATCTTAATAGGGTTTTGCATATATATGAGGATTATAGTAAAACTAGCAACTGCCGAGTTTGGTCAAGATATCTTAATAAACAAAATGTATTTCATAGAAAATTTAATTTTCGACCGATCGTTCCTATGGCAGCTATATGATGTAATGTTTCGATCTTAATACGATTTTGCATATATATGAGGAGTATAGTAAAACATAAATGCCGAGTTTGCTCAAGATATCTTGAAAAACAAAATGTTTTTTCATACAACAACTTAATTTTCGACCGATCGTTCCTATGGCAGCTATTATATAGTGTTCCGATCTTAATAGGATTTTGCATATATATGAGGAGTATAGTAAAACTAATAAATGCCGAGTTTGGTCAAGATATCTTGAAAAACACAAATTTTTTTTAATACAACAAACTAATTTTCGACTGTTTGTTCCTATGGCAGCTATATGATATAGTGGTCCGATCTTAATAGGATTTTGCATTTATATGAAGAGCATAGTAAAACTAACAACTGCCGAGTTTGGTCAAGATATCTTAATAAAAAAAATGTATTTTCATAGAAAACTTAATTTTCGACCGATCGTTCCTATGACAGAAATATGATATAGTGTACCGATCTTAATAGGATTTTTAATTTATATGAAGAGCAAAGTACTACTAATAATGCCGAGTTTGGTCAAAATATCTTGAAAAACAAAATGTTTTTTCATACAACAACTTAATTTTCGACCGATCGTTCATATGGCAGAAATATGATATAGTGTTCCGATCTTAATAGGATTTTGCATATATATGAGGAGTATAGTAAAACTAATAAATGCCGAGTTTGGTCAAGATATCTTGAAAACACAAATTTTTTAATACAACAAACTAATTTTCGACGTTGTTCCTGTGGCAGCTATATGATATAGTGGTCCGATCTTAATAGGATTTTGCATATTATAAAGAGTTAAGTAAAACTAATAAATGCCGAGTTTGGTCAGATATCTTGAAAAACACTGTTTTTCGTAGATTAATTTTGTTTTCGACCGATCGCTCCAATCTCAGCTATATGAGATGGTGGTCCGATCTTAATATGATATAGCCTGTATATGAGGGTTATAGTAAACCAATAAATGCCGAGGTTGGTCAAGATATCTTGAAAAACAAATGTTTTTTCATACATAAATTATTTCGACCGATCGCTCCAATGGCAGCTATATGATATAGTCGTTGATCTTAATAGGGTTTTGCATATATAGAGGAGTATAGTAAAACCAATAAATGCCGAGTTTGGTCAAGATATCTTGAAAAACACAAATTTTTTTCATACAACAAAATATTTTCGACTGTTCGCTCCTATGGCAGTATATGATATAGTGGTCCGATCTTAATAGGGTTTCCATATATATGAGGGAGTATAGTAAAACCAATAAATACCGAGGTTGGTCAAAATAGCTTGAAACACAAAATTTTTTCTTACAAAATTAATTTTCGGACTGATCGTCCTATGGCAGCTATATGATATAATGTCCGATCTAATAGGATTTACATTTAAATGAGGAGCATAGTAAAACTAACAACTGCCGAGTTTGGTCAAGATATCTTAATAAACAAAATGTATTTTCATAGAAAACGTAATTAACGACCGATCGTTCTATGGCAGCTATATGATGTAGAGGTCCGATCTTAATAGGATTTTGAATTATATATGGAGCAAAGCAAAACTTATAATGCCGAGTTTGGTCAAGATATCTTGAAAAACAAAAGTTTTTCATACATAAACTTTATTTTCGACCGATCGCTCCTATGGCAGCTATAGACATAGTGGTCCGATCTTAATAGGGTTTGCATATATATGAGGATTATAGTAAAACAGCAACTGCCGAGTTTGGTCAAGATATCTTAATAAACAAAATGTATTTTCATAGAAATTTAATTTTCGACCGATCGTTCCTATGGCAGCTATATGATGTAATGTTTCGATCTTAATACGATTTGCATATATATGAGGAGTATAGTAAACATAAATGCCGAGTTTGCTCAAGATATCTTGAAAAACAAATGTTTTTTCATACAACAACTTAATTTTCGACCGATCGTTCCTATGGCAGCTATTTATATAGTGTTCCGATCTAATAGGATTTGCATATATATGAGGAGTAGTAAAAACTAATAAAGCCGAGTTTGGTCAAGATATCTTGAAAACACAAAATTTTTTTTAATAAACAAAATAATTTTCGACTGTTTGTTCTATGGCAGCTATATGATATAGTGGTCCGATCTTAATAGGATTTGCATTTTTATGAAGAGCATAGTAAAACTAACAACTGCCGAGTTTGGTCCAGATATCTTAATAAAAAAATGTATTTTCATAGAAAACTTAAGTTCGACCGATCGTTCCTATGACAGAAATATGATATAGTGTACCGATCTTAATAGGATTTTTAATTTATATGAAGAGCAAAGTACTACTAATAAATGCCGAGTTTGGTCAAAATATCTGAAAAACAAAATGGTTTTTCATACAACAACGACTTAATTTCGACCGATCGTTCATATGGCAGAAATATGATATAGTGTACCGATCTTAATAGGATTTTTCAATATATAAGGAGCAGCGTAAAACTTGTAAATGCCGAGTTTGGTCAGAGATCTCTTAATAAACAAAATGTGTTTTCATAGAAAACTTAATTTTCGACCGATGTTCCTATGGCAGCTATATGATATAGTGGTCCGATCTTATAGGGTTTTGCTTATGTATGAGGAGTATAATAAACCAATAACTGCCGAGTTTGGTCAAGATATCTTGAAAACACAAATTTCGACTGTTTTTCCTATAGCAGCTATATGATATAGTGGTCCGATCTTAATAGGATTTGCATTATATGAGGAGCATAGTAAAACTAACAACTGCCGAGTTTGGTCAAGATATCTTAATAACAAAAATGTATTTTCATAGAAAAAATTTTCGACCGATCGTTCCTATGGCAGCTATATGATATAGTGGGTCCGATCTAATAGGGTTTACATTTAAATGAGGAGCATAGTAAACTAACAACTGCCGAGTTGGTCAAGATATCTTTAATAAACAAAATGTATTTTCATAGAAAAGTAATTAACGACCGATCGTTTCTATGGCAGTATATGATGTAGAGTCCGATTTAATAGGATTTTGAATTTATATATGGAGCAAAGCAAAACTTATAAATGCCGAGTTTGGTCAAGAATCTTGAAAAACAAAATGTTTTTTCATACATAAACTTTATTTTCGACCGATCGCTCCTATGGCAGCTATATGACATAGTGGTCCGATCTTAATAGGGTTTTGCATATATATGAGGAGTATAGTAAACTAGCAACTGTCGAGTTGGTCAAGATATCTAATAAACAAAATGTATTTTCATAGAAAACTTAATTTGCGCGATCGTTCCTATGGCAGCTATATGAGGTAATGTTTCGATCTTAATACGATTTTGCATATATATGAGGAGTATAGTAAAACATAAATGCCGAGTTTGCTCAAGATATCTTGAAAAACAAAATGTTTTTTCATACAGCAACTTAATTTTCGACGATCGTTCCTATGGCAGCTATATTATATAGTGTTCGATTTAATAGATTTTGCATATATGAGGAGTGTAGTAAAAACTAATAAATGCCGAGTTTGGTCAAGATATCTTGAAAAAACACAAATTTTTTATACAACAAACACTATTTCGACTGGTTTGTTCCTATGGCAGCTATATGATATAGTGGTCCGATCTTAATAGGATTTTGCATTATATGAAGAGCATAGAAAACTAAAAACTGTCGAGTTTGGTCAAGATATCTTAATAAATAAAATGTATTTCATAGAAAAACTTAATTTCGACGATCGTTCCTATGACCAAAATATGATATAGTGTACGATCTTAATAGGATTTTTAATTTATATGAAGAGCAAAGTACTACTAATAAAATGCCTAGTGTGGTCAAAATATCTTGAAAAACAAAATGTTTTTTCATACAACAATAATTTCGACCGATCGTTCATATGCAGAAATATGATATAGTGTACCGATCTAATAGGATTTTTCATATATATAAGGAGCAGAGTAAAACTTATAAATGCCGAGTTTGGTCAAGATATCTTAATAAACAAAATGTGTGGTTTCATAGAAAACTTAATTTTCGACGATCGTTCCTATGGCAGCTATATGATATAGTGGTCCGATTTAATAGGGGTTTTGCTTATGTATGAGGAGTATAGTAAACCAATAATGCCGAGTTGGTCAAGATATCTTGAAAAAAACAAATTTTCGACTGTTTGTTTCCTATGGCAGCTATATGATATAGTGGTCCGATATTAATAGGATTTTGCATTTATATGAGGAGCATAGTAAAACTAACAACTGCCGAGTTTGGTCAAGATATTAATAAACCAAATGTATTTTCATAGAAAACTTAATTTCGCGATCGTTCCTATGGGCAGCTATATGATATAGTGGTCCGATCTTAATAGGGTTTTGCATATATATGAGAGTATAGTAAAACCAATAAATGACGAAGTTTGGTCAAGATATCTTGAAAAATACAAATTTTTTTCATACAACAAACTAAATTTCGACTGTTTGTTCTATGGCAGCTATAGTATAGTGGTTCGATCTTAAAGGATTTTGCATATCTATAAGGAGCAGAGTAAAACTTATAAATGCCGAGTTTGGCCAAGATCTTAATAAACAAAATGTATTTCATAGAAAACTTAATTTCGACCGATCGTTCCTATGGCAGCTATATGATATAGTGGTCGATCTAATAGGGTTTTGCATAATATGAGGAGTATAGTAAAACCAATAAATGACGAGTTGGTCAAGATATCTGAAAAATAAAAATTTTTTCATACACCAAATAATTTCGACTGTTTGTTCCTATGGCAGATATGATATAGTGGTTCGATCTTAATAGGATTTTGCATATAATAAGGAGCAGAGTAAAACTTATAAATGCCGAGTTTGGTCAAGATATCTTAATAAACAAAATGTGTTTCATACAGAAAACTTAATTTCGACGACGATCGTTCCTATGGCAGCTATATGATATAGTGGTCCGATCTTAATAGCGTTTTGCTCTATGTATGAGGAGTATAGTAAAACCAATAATGCCGAGTTTGGTCAAGATATCTTGAAAAAACACAAATTTTCGACTGTTTGTTCCTATGGCAGCTATATGATATAGTGGTCCGATCTTAATAGGATTTTTGCATTTTATGAGGAGCATAGTAAAAATAACAACTGCCGAGTTTGGTCAAGATATCTAATAAACAAAATGTATTTTCATAGAACTTAATTTTCGACCGATCGTCCTATGGCACTATATGATATAGTGGTCCGATCTTAATAGGGTTTTACATTTAAATGAGGAGCATAGAAAACTAACAACTGCCGAGTTTGGTCAAGATATCTAATAAACAAAATGTATTTTCATAGAAAACTTAATTAACGAGATCGTTTCTATGGCAGCTATATGATGTAGAGGTCCGATCTTAATAGGATTGTTGGAATTTATATAGGGCAAAGCAAAACTTATAAATGCCGAGTTTGGTCAAGATATCTTGAAAAAAAAATGGTTTTCATACAAACTTTATTTTCGACCGAGCTCCTATGGCAGCTATATGACATAGTGGTCCGATCTTAATAGGGTTTTGCATATATTTGAGGGTATATAGTAAAACTAGCAAGTCGAGTTTGGTCAAGATATCTTAATAAAACAAAATGTATTTTCATAGAAAACTTAATTTTCGACCGATCGTTCCTATGGCAGCTATATGATGTAATGTTTCGATCTTAATACGATTTTGCATATATATGAGGAGTATAGTAAAAACATAAATGCCGAGTTTGCTCAAGATATCTGAAAACAAAATGTTTTTCATACAGCAACTTAATTTTCGACCGATCGTTCCTATGGCAGCGATATATTAATAGTGTTCCGATCTTAATAGGATTTTGCATATATAGAGGAGTGTAGTAAAACTAATAAATGCCGAGTTTGGTCAAGAATATTGAAAAACACAAATTTTTTTTTATACACAAACTAATTTTCGACTGTTTGTTCCTATGGCAGCTATATGATATAGTGGTCCGATCTTAATAGGATTTTGCATTTATATGAAGAGCATAGTAAAACTAAAACTGTCGAGGTTGGTCAAGATATCTTAATAAATAAATGTATTTTTTCATCGAAACTTAATTTTCGACCGATCGTTCTATGACAGAAATATGATATAGTGTACCGTTCTAATAGGATTTTTAATTTATATGAAGAGCAAAGTACTACTAATAAATGCCTAGTTTGGTCAAAATATCTTGAAAAACAAAATGTTTTTCATACAACAACTTAATTTTCGACCGATCGTCATATGGCAGAAATATGATATAGTGTACCGATCTAATAGGATTTTCATATATATAAGGAGCAGAGTAAAACTTATAAATGCCGAGTTTGTTCAAGATCTTAATAAACAAAATGTGTTTTCATAGAAAACTTAATGTTCGACCGATCGTTCTTATGGCAGCATATGATATAGTGGTCCGATCTTAATAGGGTTTGCTTATGTAGAGGAGTATAGTAAAACCAATAAATGCCGAGTTTGGTCAAGATATCTTGAAAAAAAACAAATTTTCGACTGTTTGTTCCTATGGCAGCTATATGATATAGTGGTCCGATCTTTATAGGATTTTGCATTTATATGAGGAGCATAGTAAAACTAAAACCTGCGAGTTGGTCAAGATATCTTAATAAACAAAATGTATTTTCATAGAAACTTAATTTCGACGATCGTTCCTATGGCAGCTATATGATATAGTGGTCCGATCTTAATAGGTTTTGCATATATATGAGGAGTATAGTAAAACCAATAAATGACGAGTTTGGTCAAGATATCTTGAAAAATACAAATTTTTTTCATACAACAAACTAATTTTCGACTGGTTGTTCCTATGGCAGCTATATGATATAGTGGTTCGATCTTAATAGGATTTGCATATATATAAGGAGCAGAGGTAAACTTATAAATGCCGAGTTGGCCAAGATATCTTAATAAACAAAATGTATTGGCATAGCAAAAACTTAATTTTCGACCGATCGTTCCTATGGCAGCTATATGATATAGGGTACCCATTTAATAGGATTTGCATATATATGAGGAGTGTAGTAAAACTAATAAATGCCGAGTTTGGCAAGATATCTTGAAAAAAAAATGTTTTTCATGCAACAATTTAATTTCGACCGATCGTTCATATGACAGAAATATATATAGTGTACCGATCTTAATAGGATTTTTCATTTATATGAAAAAAATGCCGAGTTTGGTCAAGATATCTTGAAAACAAAATGTTTTCATGCAACAACTTTATTTTCGACGGTCGCTCCTATGCAGCTATATGATATAGTAGTCCGATCTTAATAGGATTTGCATATATATAAGGAGCAGAGTAAAACTTATAAATGCCGAGTTTGGCCAAGATATCTTAATAAACAAAATGTATTTGCATAGAAAACTTCTTTCGACGATCGTTCCTATGCAGCTATATGATATAGTGTTCCGATCTTAATAGGATTTTTTTTGATATATAGAGGAGTGTAGTAAACTAATAAATGCCGAGTTTGGTCAAGATATCTTGAAAAACAAAATGTTTTTTCATACAACAACTTATTTTCGACCGATCGTTCATATGACAGAAATATGATATAGTGTACCGATCTTAATAGGATTTTTCATTATATGAAAAATGCCGAGTTTGGTCAAGATATCGTGAAAACAAAATGTTTTTTCATGCAACAACTTTATTTCGACGATCGCTCCTATGGTAGCTATAGATATAGTGGTCCGATCTTAATAGGATTTTGCCTACAATGAGGAGCATAGTAAAACTACAATGCCGAGTTTGGTCAAGATATTTAATAAACAAAATGTATTTCATAGAAAACTTAACTTTCGACACCGACTTTCCTATGGCAGCTATATGATATAGTGTTCCGATAATAGATTTTGCATTATATGAGGAGTATAGTAAAACTAATAAAATGCCGAGTTTGGTCAAGATATCTTGAAAAACAAAATGTTTTTCATACAACAACTTAATTTTCGACCGATCGTCCCTATGACAGAAATAATGATATAGCTACCGATCTTAATAGGATATTCCTTATATAGGAAGAGCAAAGTACAAAAAAATAAATGCCGAGTTTGGTCAAGAATTTTGAAAAACAAATGTTTTTCATACAACAACTTAATTTCGACCGATCGTCTCATGGCAGCTATATGATATAGTGTCCGATCTTATAGGATTTTGCATATATATGAGGAGTATAGTAAAACCAATAAATGCCTGAGTTGGTCAAGATATCTAGATAAACAAATGTTTTTTCATACAAAAATATGATATAGTGGTCCGATCTTAATAGGGTTTTGCATATATTAGGAGGAGATAGTAAAACAATAAATGCCGAGTTTGGTCAAGATATCTTGAAAAAACAAAATGTTTTTTCATACAAAACTTAATTTCGACCGATCGTTTCTATGGCAGCTATATGATATAGAGGTCCGATCTTAATAGGTCTTTGCATATATAAGGTTGTTAAGTAAAACTATAAAATGCCGAGTTTGGTCAAGATATCTTTAAAAACAAAATGGTTTTTCATTAAAACAATTTAATTTCGAACGATCCTTCCTATGACAGCTATATGATATAGTGTACCGATCTTAATATGGTTTTGCTTATGTATAAGGAGTTATAGTAAAACTAATTAATGCCGAGTTTGGTCAAGATATCTTAAAAAACAAAATGGTTTTTCATACAACAATTTTATTTTCGACGACGTTCTGTGGCAGCTATATGATAGTAGTGGTCCTATCTAATAGGATTTTGCATATATATGAGTTAAGTAAAAACTAATAAATGCCGAGTGTGTTTACACTTAATTTCTTACCGATCGTTCATATGACAGAAATATGATATAGTGTACCGATCTTAATAGGATTTTCTTATATGAAAAATGCCGAGTTTGGTCAAGATATCTTGAAAACAAAATGTTTTTTAGTGCAACAATTTATTTGCGACGATCGCTCCTATGGCAGCTATATGATATAGTGGTCCGATCTAAATAGGATTTGCATTTATATGAGGAGCATAGTAAAACTAACAACTGCCGAGTTTCGTCAAGATATCTTAAAAAAACAAAAGTATTTCATACAAACTTAATTTTCGACCGATCGTTTCATATCGCAGCTATATGATATAGTGTTCCGATCTTAATAGGATTTTGCAAATATATGAGGAGTGTAGTAAAACTAATAAACGCCGATTTTGGTCTAGATATCTTGAAAAACAAAATGTTTTTCATACAACAAACTTAATTTTCGACCGATCGTTCCTATGACAGAAATATGATATAGGGTACGATCTCAATAGGATTTTTCATTTATATGAAAAATGCCGAGTTTGGTCAAGATATCTTGAAAACAAAATGTTTTTCATGCAACAACTTTATTTTCGACGATCGCTCCTATGGCAGCTATATGATATAGTGGTCCGATCTTAAGAGGATTTGGCATTTATATGAGGGAGCATAGTAAAACTAACAACTGCCGAGTTTGGTCAAGATATCTAATAAGCAAAATGTATTTTCATAGAAAACTTAATTTTCGACGATCTTCCTATGGCAGCTATATGATAAGATCTTAATAAGATTTTGCATTATATGAGGAGCATAGTAAAACTAATAAATGCCGAGTTTGGTCAGATATCTTAATAAACAAAATGTATTTTCATAGAAACTTAATTTTCGACCGATCTTTCCTATGGCAGCTATATGATATAGTGTTCCGATCGTAATAGGATATTTGCAAATATATGAGGAGTGTAGTAAAACTAATAAACGCCGTTTTGGTCTAGATATCTTGAAAACAAAATGTTTTTCATGCAACAACTTTATTTTCGACGATCGCTCCTATGGCAGCTATATGATATAGTGGTCCGATCTTAAGAGGATTTGGCATTTATATGAGGAGCATAGTAAAAAAACAACTGCCGAGTTTGGTCAAGATATCTTAATAAGCCAAAATGTATTTCATAGAAAACTTAATTTTCGACCGATCTGTCCTATGCAGCTATATGATATAGATCTTAATAAGATTTTGCATTTATATGAGGAGCATAGTAAAACTAATAAATGCCGAGTTTGGCCAAGATATCTTAATAAACAAAATGTATTTGCATAGAAAACTTAATTTTCGACCGATCGTTCCTATGGCAGCTATATGATATAGTGTTCCGATCTTAATAGGATTTTGCATATATATGAGGAGTGTAGTAAACTAATAAATGCCGAGTTTGGTCAAGATATCTTGAAAAACAAATGTTTTTTCATACAAACAACTTAATTTTCGACCGATCGTTCATATGACAGAAATATGATATAGTGTACCGATCTTAATAGGATTTTTCATTTATATGAAAAATGCCGAGTTTGGTCAGATCTTGAAAAAAAAAATGTTTTTTCATGCAAACAACTTTATTTTCGACGATCGCTCCTATGGTAGCTATATGTAGTGGTCCGATCTTAATAGGATTTGCCTCATATGAGGAGCATAGTAAAACTACAACTGCCGAGTTTGTCAGATATCTTAATAAACAAAATGTATTTTCATAGAAAACTTAATTTTCGACCGCTTTCCTATGGCAGCTATATGATATAGTGTTCCGATCTTAATAAGATTTTGCATTTATAGAGAGAGTATAGTAAAACTAATAAATGCCGAGTTTGGTCAAGATATCTTGAAAAACAAATGTTTTTTCATACAACAACTTAATTTTCGACCGATCGTTCCTATGACAGAAATATGATATAGTTACCGATCTTAATAGGATATTTTTATATGAAGAGCAAAGTACAACAAATAATGCCGAGTTTGGTCAAGATATTTTGAAAAACAAAATGTTTTTCATACAACAACTTAATTTTCGACCGTCGTTCTCATGGCAGCTATATGATATAGTGTCCGATCTTAATAGGATTTTGCATATATATGAGGAGTATAGTAAAACCAATAAATGCCGAGTTTGGTCAAGATATCTAGATAAACAAAATGTTTTTTCATACAAAATATGATATAGTGGTCCGATCTTAATAGGGTTTGCATATATATGAGGAGTATAGTAAAACCAATAAATGCCGAGTTTGGTCAAGATATCTTGAAAACCAAATGTTTTTCATACAAAACTTAATTTTCGACCGATCGTTTCTATGGCCAGCTATATGATATAGAGGTCCGATCTTAATAGGTCTTTGCATATATATAAGGTGTTAAGTAAAACTAATAAATGCCGAGTTTGGTCAAGATATCTTTAAAAACAAAATGGTTTTTCATAAAACAATTTAATTTCGAACGATCCTTCCTATGAAAGCTATATGATATAGTGTACCGATCTTAATATGGTTTTGCTTATGTATAAGGAGTATAGTAAAACTAATTAATGCCGAGTTTGGTCAAGATATCTTAAAAAACAAAATGGTTTTTCATACAACAATTTTATTTTCGACCGATCGTTCCTGTGGCAGCTATATGATATAGTGGTCCTATCTTAATAGGATTTTGCATATATAGAGTTAGTTAGTAAAACTAATAAATGCCGAGTTTGGTCTTACACTTAATTTCTTACCGATCGTTCATATGACAGAAATATGATATAGTGTACCGATCTTAATAGGATTTTTCATTTATATGAAAAATGCCGAGTTTGGTCAAGATATCTTGAAAAAAAAAATGTTTTTTCATGCAAACAACTTTATTTGCGACGATCGCTCCTATGGCAGCTATATGATATAGTGGTCCGATCTAATAGGATTTTGCATTTTATAGGAGGAGCATAGTAAAACTAACAACTGCCGAGTTTCGTCAAGATATCTTAAAAAACAAATTGTATTTTCATACAACAACTTAATTTTCGACCGATCGTTCCTATCGCAGCTATATGATATAGTGTTCCGATCTTAATAGGATTTTGCAAATATATGAGGAGTGTAGTAAAACTAATAAACCCCGATTTTGGTCTAGATATCTTGAAAAACAAAATGTTTTTCATACAACAACTTAATTTTCGACCGATCGTTCCTATGACAGAAATATGATATAGGGTACCGATCTCAATAGGATTTTTCATTTATATGAAAAATGCCGAGTTTGGTCAAGATATCTTGAAAACAAAATGTTTTTTCATGCAACAACTTTATTTTCGACGATCGCTCCTATGGCAGCTATATGATATAGTGGTCCGATCTTAAGAGGATTTGGCATTTATATGAGGAGCATAGTAAAACTAACACTGCCGAGTTTGGTCAAGATATCTTAATAAGCAAAATGTATTTTCATAGAAAACTTAATTTTCGACCGATCTTTCCTATGGCAGCTATATGATATATCTTAATAAGATTTTGCATTTATATGAGGAGCATAGTAAAACTAATAAATGCCGAGTTTGGTCAAGATATCTTGAAACAAAATGTTTTTCATACAACAACTTAATTTTCGACCGATCGTTCCTATGACAGAAATATGATATAGTGTACAGATCTTAATAGGATTTTTTCATTTATATGAAGAGCAAAGTACAACTAATAAATGCCGAGTTGGTCAAGATATCTTGAAAAACAAAATGTTTTTTCATACAACAACTTAATTTTCGACCGATCGTTTCTATGGCAGCTATATGATATAGAGGTCCGATCTAATAGGACTTTGCATATACATGAGGAGCAGTGGAAAACTTATAAATGCAGAGTTTGGTCAAGATATCTTGAAAAACAAAATGTTTTTCACACAAAACTTAATTTTCGCCCGATCGTTCCTATGGCAGCTATATGATATAGTGGTCTGATCTATAGGGTTTTGCATTTATATGAGGAGTAAAGTAAAACTAATATATGCCGAGTTTGGTGAGATTTCCTAATAAACAATATGTTTTTTCATATAAAAACTTAATTTTCGACCGATCGTTCCTATGGCAGCTATATGATATAGTTGTTCGATCTTAATAGGATTTTGCATATATATGGAGTAAAGTAAAACTAATATATGCCGAGTTTGGTTAAGATTTCTAATAAACAAATATGTTTTTCATATAACACTTAATTTTCGACCGATCGTTCCTATGGCAGATATATGATATAGTGATCCGATCTTAACAGGATTTTGCATATTATATGGAGTTAAGTAAAACTAATATATGCCGAGTTTGGTAAGATTTCTTAATAAACAATATGTTTTTCATATAACACTTAATTTCGACGATCGTTCCTATGGCAGCTATATTATATAGTGGTCCGATCTTAATAGGATTTTGCATATGTATGAGGAGCATAGTAAACTTAATAAATGCCGAGTTTGGTCAAGATATCTTAATAAACAAAATGTTTTTTCATACAAACACTTAATTTTCGACCGATCGTTCTCATGGCAGCTATATGATATGGTGTCCGATCTTAATAGGATTTTGCATATATATATGAGTAAAGTAAACTATATATGCCAAGTTTGGTTAAGATTTCTTAATAAACAATATTTTTTTCATATAACAACTAAATTTTCGTCCGATCGTTCCTATGGCAGCTATATGATATAGTGATCCGATCTTAACAGGATTTTGCATATATATATGGAGTAAAGTAAAACTAATATATGCCGAGTTTGGTTAAGATTTCTTAATAAACAATATGTTTTTTTCATATAACAACTTAATTTTCGACCGATCGTTCCTATGGCAGCTATATGATATAGTGGTCCGATCTTATTAGAATTTGCCTATATATGAGGAGTATAGTAAAACTAATAAATGCCGAGTTTGGTCAAGATATCTTTAAAAACAAAATTGTTTTCATAAATCAATTTAATTTCGACCGATCCTTCCTATGACAGGTCTTAATAGGATTTTGCATATATATAAGGAGTTAAGTAAAAACTAATAAATGCCGAGTTTGGTCAAGATATCTTGAATGTTGGTTATATAATGTTTTTAAAGTGGAACTAAACAGGAAACTGAACCGGATTAATAGGCTTTTCTTTTTATACGCATCTGTACGTCTACATGTTCGGCAGTTCATAAGCGACAGACCAATGTATACTTAAGAATAAGAATAAGCCCAAAGCAAAACAAAAGACTTAATTGTGACCAGGATTCAAATATTAGTTGTTGCCGAAAAACTTATGCATATTTCAATACTCCTTCTCAACAATTACATACTTGAAAACTTATTAATAACAATTCATTCATTAATACATTTTACATGCTTGTTCTTTTGCAAATTTTTAGTTAGTACATCGGCAATCATATCATTAGTACCTATATATTTAACATCTATTTCGTTCTTAGAATATAGCTTGCGTACATGGTGAAACTTTATGTCGATTGCTTACTACGTTTATGTAAAATTGGATTTTTAGCTAAGCACTGTGCGCTTTTGATTATCGCAATACAATAAAATAGGCTTGGTTTCAATAAATTCCATTTCATGCAACAAGTTTTTTAATATATTGTTGCTTCCCTTGCTGCGGTAGATAAGCAATATTCGGCTTCAGTGCTGCTTAACGCCACCAGACTTTGTTTCTTCGATTCCCCACGAATCGCGCTGCCTGCACCAATGAAGACATATCCACTATATGATTTCCGATCTGCAGCATCGTTCGCCCAGTCTGCGTCGACGTATCCATAGATCTGCTTGCCAGTATCCTGATAATGAAGTCTCATTTAGCCGTGCCTTTAAATACCTTAGCACACGCTTCGCTGCAACTTCATGCTCCTTGTGAGGGCTGGTATTTCGTTTTGCCAGTTTCGCTACCGAATTTAGTATGTCCGGCCTGGTTGTTATGGCTAAATACATCAAAGAACCTATCAATGATTGGTAGCTCTTTTCATTAATCCATCTCGCAGTTGACGTCATCACTTTGACTTGGTGACCTGCATCCAGTGGTGTAGCTACAGCCTACACGTTGACATGCCCCAAGTATGTAGCATTTGTTCCACATACTGCTTGTGGCCGATTGTTATGCTTCCAGTCTCCCCCTTCGCGCCTCAATTTCTATGCCCAAGAAATGGTTGAGCTGGCCGCCATCAACAATGTCGAATTCCCTGGCAATGGACGCTTTGATTTTCAACAATTCGTCTTTATTTGAGCTGGCAAGTAAATATCATCAACATAAACTGCAATTATATTAATTTTACCTTGCCCATTGCGTACATATACACAGGCTCGCTGACACATGGAGTTAAAACCCCAGTTTTTTCAAGAGAGATTTTTTTAGTTTCAAGACTTTATCAGGGAATTCATCGCTTACGAATCCGTCCGGTTGTTTCATATAAACTTCCTCTGAAAGCTCACTATTCAGGTAGGCAGTAGACACGTCCATCTGATGCACAAACAACTTATGTTCGACTGCCAATGCCATAATCATTCGTACAGACGAGTATCTCACAACTGGAGAGAACGTCTCAAGAAATCAACGCCATATCGCTGCGCACATCCTTTGGCAACTAATCTTGACTTAAAGGCTCTACATAGCCATCCTTGTCAACTTTTATGCCAAAGACCCATTTGCAGCCTATCGCTTTCTTATTCGCTGGCAATTTCGCTGGCACAACCACTCCAGTCTTATTGTCTTCAAGTGCTTTTATCTCCTTCTGAATCGATGCTGACCATTCTTGGCTCATTTCTGACTCATTTGCTTCGCTTAATTTTCAGGAATGACGATTCCTCTGCCTTCAGCATATTCAGACAGTTATACTGCTTGCGGGGTCTACCTGGTTTTCCAGTTTTTATCTTTCGTGGACGCCCTGGACCACGAGCTTCACAGTTTACGGGCGGTTCTGCATCATCACTTTTTGCACTCTCATACTCGTCAGTATCTTCCCTTTCAGTATGTTGCCCTCCGATTTCAATCTCTGCCTGTGTCTGCAGGACATTCTCAGCCTCAGCCTGCTGATTTACTGTTGCACAATCATCAAACAGCACTGTTTCTTTTTATCGCTTGCAGATCCACCTAAATTATTTTCTATAAAATAACTTCTCTGCTTTCGACAACTTTCTTCGACTCTGGACAAAATAGGCGATATGCTTTTGCTGCCATCGAATAGCCAACCATACATATTCGATTCCCTTTGGACTAAACTTATTTCTTTGCCCTTTCTTTAAGACAATTGCTTTTGAGCCGAAAACCTTCAAATGCGATACAGACGGTTTCTTGCCAGTCCCAACCTCGAATGGTGTTTTGTTAGCCAATGTCTTGGTTTCTGACCTGTTGCGTAAGTATACTGCAGTCCCTACTGCCTCACCCCATAGTGTTTCATCTACGCCCGAGTGTACTAGCATACTTCTGGCCATCTCTACCAGTGTGCGATTTGCTCGCTCAGCAACTCCATTTTGCTGCGGAGTATAGGGTACTGTCAGTTGTCTTTTAATTCCGTGTTCCGACAAGAATTTTTCAAATTCATGACTAACATACTCGCGCGCCCGTTATCGCTTCGAATTGATTTTACCTTTTGCCGCATTGTCTCTCGGCAAACAAAACAAAGTCCTTAAACGCGCTTATATTTGGTCGCGAGACTTCAAAAAATACACAACTGTGTGACGTGAGTAATCGTCAATAAATGTTGCAAAGTATCGTGCGCCCCCGCAGACGGTTTGCTAATTGGTCCACAAATGTCAGTGTGAATCAAACTCAATAATTGAGTCGCACGATTTTCAGAAGCTTTTGGAAATGGTTTACACTTATTTTACTTTTTGCACAGGTTTCACACAAATCGTTTTTTATTTCAAAATTTTTATTGATTGATTTTAAGCCATGCACCATCTCACCACTTGCCATTTTCCTTAAACTGGCCAGATTTAAGTGTCCAAATCGATAATGCCATTTCCATAACTCAGTGTGCTGCTTGCCTTAGAGTACATACACTGTTTCATTTTAACATCAATGGTGAACAAATCACCTTCTTGTATGCTCTCAGTATATTCACATATCTCTGTCTTTATCACTGCTCTGTCTTTATCAAAAGTAACTCTGTATCCTTTTTCTACAGCTTTTGATACCGATATGAAGTTTGCTTGCAACTCATTAACAAACACACATTTGCAGTTCAAGATAAAAATTTCCGACAGTAATACATACAGTACCAATGCCGTCGGCAACTATAAAATTTTCTCCTGCAAGCATATTTTCTCTTTGTGCTCTCTAATATCTACAAACCATGACCTATCACAACACATGTAAGCAGTGGCGCCACTATCCAGACACCACGTCGATTTTGTCAAGTTGTCGCTTTTCTGCACATTCGCAAGTATGGCTAACGATCGCCTTATTTCAGCGTTTCTCTCTTTGCCTTCTTTACTTTTCTCGTTTTCCTTGCACTCAGCAATAAAATGACCTTCGCGGGGGCCGCATCTATAACATTTTTTATTCCTTTTCGGATCTGTTTTCTGATGCGCATTTTTTGTACGCGACACAAATGCTTGCTGTATGCCATTACCCACTTCTTCGTTGTTTGCTTGTTGTCTTTGTCCTTCTTCAATAATTTTGATTTTCAAATCAGACAAGGACGGCAACTGTTCACGCGTTTCGATCGCTACAACAAAGTTTTCGAACTTTTTTCCTAATCCCGTTAACAGCAAAATGTGAGCATGTCTTCATTTATATTCTCGCGATCTTTAATTTTTCAACTACGGTGGAAAATCATTATATGTCTTTGCACACTTGCCCTTCTGCTACTCAATCGAACAGCTTTTAAATAACGCAATTTCTTATGGCACCGCACTTTCGGCTGTTGGATACACACACACTTATTAGCTTCTCACTTCTTTAGACGACACGCAATTTTTTATGATTAATCTCTGCGACGCTTTAACAGCCAGCAATATGTTTGCTAGTGCCTTTTTGGTCCCGTGTATCAACTGAGCCTTCTGTTCTTCGCTGTCACCTTCATTTTAACGATTCTTCCGCATACTATCGGCCATAGATCATTTTGTACCAATATGCTTTTCATTTGCACTGACCACACCGCGTAATTTTCGTCATCCAACTTTTCGATGGAATATAACCCTTGCCCACTCATGTTTATAATTTTTTTCGTATAATCACACACAGTAATTAAGGTTAATCGCACAATTTCGTGTTTAGAGCCCTGGCCCATAACCTGTTGGTTATATAATGTTTTTAAAGTGGAACTAAACAGGAAACTGAACCGGATTAATAGGCTTTTCTTTTTATTACGCATCTGTACGTCTACATTGTTCGGCAGTTCATAAGCGACAGACCATGTATACTTAAGAATAAGATAAGCACAAAGCAAAACAAAAGACTTAAGTGTGACCAGGATTCAAATATTAGTTGTTGCCGAAAATTTATGCATATTTCAATATTGAAAAACACTGTTTTTCATACAACAACTTAATTTTCGTCCGATCGTTCCTATGGCAGATATATGATATAGTGATCCGATCTTAACAGGATTTGCATATATATATGGAGTAAAGTAAACTAATATATGCCGAGTTTGGTTAAGATTTCTTATAAACAATATGTTTTTTCATATAACAACTTAATTTTCGACCGATCGTTCCTATGGCAGCTATATGATATAGTGGTCCGATCTTAATAGGATTTTGCATATATATGAGGAGCATAGTAAAACTTAATAATGCCGAGTTTTGTGAAGATATCTTAATAACAAAATGTTTTTTCATACAACAACTTAATTTTCGACCGATCGTCTCTCATGGCAGCTATATGATATGGTGTCCGATCTTATAGGATTTTGCATATATATAAGGAGCAAAGTAAACTTAAAATACCGAGTTTGGTCAAGATACTAGATAAACAAAATGTTTTTTCATACAAAAATATGAATATGTGGTCCGATCTTAATAGGGTTTTGCATATATATGAGGAGTATAGTAAAACCAATAAATGCCGAGTTTGGTCAAGATATCTTGAAAACCAAATGTTTTTTCATACAAAACTTAATTTTGACCGATCGTTTCTATGGCAGCTATATGATATAGAGGTCCGATCTTAATAGGTCTTTGCATATCATGAGGAGCATAGGAAAACTTATAATTGCAGAGTTTGGTCAGATATCTTGAAAAACAAAATGTTTTTTCATACCAAAACTTAATTTCGACCGATCGTTCCTATGGCAGCTATATGATATAGTGTACCGATCTTAATATGGTTTTGCTTATTATAAGGAGTATAGTAAAACTAATTAATGCCGAGTTTGGTCAAGATATCTTAAAAAACAAAATGGTTTTTCATACAACAATTTATTTTCGACCGATCGTTCCTGTGGCAGCTATATGATATAGTGGTCCGATCTTATTAAAGAATTGCCTATATATGAGGAGTATAGTAAAACTAATAAATGCCGAGTTTGGTCAGATATCTTTAAAAAAAAAAATGGATTTTCATAAAACATTTAATTTCGACCGATCCTTCCTATGACAGCTATATGATATAGTGTACCGATCTAATATTGTTTTGCTTATATATAAGGAGTATAGTAAACTAATTTATATGCCGAGTTTGGTCAAGATATCGTAAAAACAAAATGGTTTTTTCATACAGCAATTTTATTTTAGACCGATCGTTCCTGTGGCAGCTATATGATATAGTGGTCCTATCTTAATAGGATTTTGCATATATATAGGAGTTAGTAAACTAATAATGCCGAGTTTTGGTCAAGATATCTTTAAAAACAAAATGGTTTTTTCATAAAACAATTTAATTTTCGACCGATCCTTCCTATGACAGCTATATGATATAGTGTACCGATCTAATATGATTTTGCTTATAATAAGGAGTATAGTAAACTTAAATGCCGAGTTTGGTCAAGATATCTTTAAAATCAAAATGGTTTTTCATACAAAAACTTAATTTTTTAACCGATCGTTTCATATGACAGAAATATGATATAGTGTACCGATCTTAATAGGATTTTTTATTGATATGAAAAATGCCGAGTTTTGTCAAGATATCTTGAAAAACAAAATGTTTTTTTCATGCAAACAACTATATTTTCGACAATCGCTCCTATGGCAGCTATATGATATAGTGGTCCGATCTTAATAGGATTTTGCATTTATATGAGGAGCATAGTAAAACTAACAACTGCCGAGTTTGGTCAAGATATCTTTAATAAACAAATGTATTTTCATAAAACAACTTAATTTTCGACCGATCGTTCCTATCGCAGCTATATGATATAGTGTGTTCCGATCTTAATAGGATTTTGCATATATATGAGGAGGTAGTAAAACTATAAACGCCGATTTGGTCAAGATATCTTGAAAAACAAAAGGTTTTTTCATACAACAACTTAATTTTCGACCGATCGTTCATATGCAGAGATATGATATAGGGTACCCGATCTTAATAGGATTTTTCATTTGGTCAAGATATCTTGAAAAAAAACAAATGTTTTTTCATGCAACAACTTTATTTTCGACCGATCGTTCCTATGGCAGATATATGATATATGGTCCTATCTTAATAGGATTTTTGCATATATATAAGGAGTTAAGTAAAACTAATAAATGCCGAGTTTGGTCAAGATATCTTTAAAAACAAAATGGTTTTTCATAAAACATTTAATTTCGACCGATCCTTCCTATGACAGGATCTAATAGGATATTGCATATATATAAGGAGTAAGTAAAACTAATAAATGCCGAGTTTGGTCAAGATATCTTGAAAAACCACTGTTTTTCATACAACAACTTATTTCGACCGATCGTTCTATGGCAGCTATTTGATATAGTGATCCGATCTTAACAGGATTTTGCATATATATATGGAGTAAAGAAAACTAATATATGCCGAGTTTGGTCAAGATTTCTAATAAACAATGTTTTTTTCATATAACAACTTAATTTCGACCGATCGTTCCTATGGCAGCTATATGATATAGTGGTCCGATCTTATAGGATTTTGCATATATATGAGGAGCATAGTAAAATTAATAATGCCGAGTTTGGTCAAGATATCTTAATAAACAAAATGTTTTTTCATACAAAAATATGATATAGTGGTCCGATCTTAATAGGTTTTGCATATATATGAGGAGTATAGTAAAACCAATAAATCCGAGTTTGGTCAAGATATCTTGTAAACCAAAATGTTTTTTCCATACAAAACTTAATTTTTGACCGATCGTTTCTATGGCAGCTATATGATATAGAGTCCGATCTTAATTCTTTGCATATACATGAGAGCATAGCAAAACTTATAATTGCGAGTTTGGTCAAGATATCTTGAAAACAAAATGTTTTTTCATACAAAACTTAATTTCGACCGATCGTTCCTATGGCAGCTATATGATATAGTGTACCGATCTTATATGGTTTTGCTTATCTATAAGGAGTATAGTAAAACTAATTAATGCCGAGTTTGGTCAAGATATCTTGAAAAACAAATGGTTTTTTCATACAACAATTTATTTTCGACCGATCGTTCCTATGGCAGCTATATGATATAGTGGTCCGATCTTATTAGGAATTTGCATATATATGAGGAGTATATAAAACTAATAAATGCCAGATTTGGTCAAGATATCTTGAAAAACAAAATGTTTTTTCATAACAATTTAATTTTCGACCGATCGTTCCTATGACAGCTATTGATATAGTGTCCGATCTTAATAGGATTTTGCATATATATAAGGAGTATAGTAAAACAAATTAATGCCGAGTTTGGTCAAGATATCTTAAAAAACAAATGGTTTTTCATACAACAATTTTATTTTAGACCGATCGTTCCTGTGCAGCTATATGATATAGTGGTCCTACTTAATAGGATTTTGCATATTATAAGGAGTATAAGTAAAACTAATAAATGCCGAGTTTGTCAGTATCTTTAAAAACAAAATGGTTTTTCATAAAACAATTAATTTCGACCGATCGTTCCTATGACAGCTAATGATATATAGTGCAACCCGATTTATATGATTTTGCTAATATATAGGATATAGTAAACTATTATGCCGAGTTTGGTCAAGATATCTTAAAAAACAAAATGTTTTTCATGCAAAAATTTTATTTTCGACCGATCTTCCTGTGTCAGCTATATGATATTTTATATTATATTTATTTATTTATTTATTAATGGTCGACAAACGAGTGTCTTCCTCATTATTCAATAGAATATACAATAGAATTTTATGCTAAAAGCCTAGTTAAAGGATACAATTTTCTAAATAGCATCACCGACCGATGGAGGGTTTTATTTGCCAGTCCGGCCAGCTGTGTGCCCTTTTCACAGCTAATTTTGTCAGTGACGCTATTAGAGCCTACATCTAAGCAGAAGGTGTTAGTAGGAAAAAAGTGTTTTCAAGTAACATTAAAATAATCTTAATTTGCTATATTAATAAAGAAATACAATAAATAGGAAAAATGAAAGTAAGAGATTGTTAATAAAGTAAAGCAATGTAAGTTAGATAAAGTGTTAAGTAGATAGGACAGAGAGAAAGTAATGGGAAATCACCGACCCGTGTGGGAAAATTTTTCAGCCTGTCCGGCAAGCTATGCCCCTGCTCATAGCTGGGAATGGTCAGCGACTTCCCGAAGGTATCCTGAAAGCAACGATTTTATTAGGGGTAGAGACAGTTCGGTAGAGAAAACGTGATGCAAACTATTATAATTTTTACATAGCACGCGAAAAGGATTGTGCATAGCGTAGTCTGTTGTGCACGTAGATAGTAAAAAGGGGCGATAATTTCTGGTTGGTCTAGCCGGAACAGAGAATTGAAGACGCCCTAGCAGAAAAGGAGAATCTATGTCGCCAATAATCAACTTATGTAGAAGGACAACACCGAGAATTGTCCTACGGTTGGTTAACGACGGAAGGTTGAGAAGAAGCAGTCTGCTGGAGTAGGATGGCAACCGAAGATTAGGGTCCCAATTTAAACCTCGTAAGGCAAAAAGCAGAAATTGCTTCTGAACAGATTCAATACGATCCTGGCTGTTGTTATACTGTGGAGACCAAATGCAAGAGCAGTATTCAAGGATAGGGCGAACAAGAGAGATGTACAGAAGTTTTGTTATAAAGGATCGTTAAACTCTTTAGACCATCGTTTAATGAATCCAAGTACACTTTTGCCTCATTAACGATGGTATCTATGTGAAGATTGAAACAGAGTTTAGAATCAAAATTACGCCTAGATCCTTAACTGTTAGTATACGTTGCAAAGGGATATTGTCGATTGTATAACTGACAAGATAAGGTGTAGTACGATTAAAAGTCATAAACATACACTTTGAACAGTTTAGATGCAATTGATTGGCCGAACACCATAGTTGCATAGCGTTCAAATCGTCTTGTAGACGAGAATGATGTAGGGGATTAGTGTATGATAGAAAAAGTTTGACATCGTCCGCATACATGAGTACACGGGCATGTGATATGACAGAGGGGAGATCATTTATAAAAAGGGTAAAGAGTAAAGGTCCAAGATGACTACCTTGAGGAACACCAGAAGTAACGTGAACCCGTTTAGAGGTAGTCAGCCTCAGCATTACTCTTTGGGTCCTACCTTTTAAATAAGAATTAATCCAAAGCAGAAGAGACAGGGGAAACCTATTCGGTCAAGTTAAAAAGTAAAATGTCATGGTGCACAGAGTCAAACGCCTTACTGAAGTCAGTGTAAATGACATCAGTTTGCATTTTCGAAAGGAAAGCATCGTTTACCAAGGAAGTAAACTCAAGCAGATTGGTCGTAGTTGACCGATTCTTTACGAATCCATGTTGAACAGGGGAAACAACTGATTTGCAGAAATGCTGCAAATTCGAAGTGATTATTTTTTCAAATAATTTAGGAATAGCGGACAGTTTTGCAATGCCCCTGTAATTTCGTATATCAGACTTCCCACCTTTCTTGTGAAGAGGAATGATATAAGATTCTTTCCAAAGAGATGGAAAGACAGAAGTTTCAAGGGATAGATTAAAAGCTTTAGCAATGGATAAAGAAGGGAAGAACTACACTCCTTGAGAAGACAACTAGGAATATTGTCCGGCCCAGGAGAGTAAGAAGACTTTAAAGAGTTTATAGCTAATAGGAGAGAGGAGTGTGAAATAATTAGAGGAGGTATATAACTTGCGGAAGAAATAGTATAAGGGTAAGATTAGTATTAGGACAGACTGAAGAGTAAGTTGATTGGAAAAAATTAGCAAAGAGGTTAGCAGAATCAGTGTCATTGCTAGCTTTATCCAAGCCAAGAAAAAAGAAGATGGCAAACTTGAAGATTTACGCTTCAAGTTTACAAAATTATAAAACTGTCTCGGATTTCGGGCAAATTGTCTTTTACAACGTATTAGATAATTCTCATAGCATTGAGAATTAAGAAGAAAGAAGTTCGACTTGGCTATGGAATATTTAGCCAAGTCTGTACACGAACCAGACTTTTTAAACTTTTTAAAATATTTGGATTTTACATTTTTTAGATGTGATAATCTGGTAGTAAACCAGGGTGGTTTTGAAAAAGTAGTCGAAGGAATTGACTTAGGAATACACACATCTAAGAGGGAGATTAGGGTGATGTAAAAAAATTAATAGCTGTATTCATATCAACTGAGTCATATAAGAAAGACCAATCGGTTGAATAAATAAGCTGATTCAGCAAAGAATAATTTCCTTTGCGAAAGCAATAGCGGGGCTTATTGGCTGATGAGCACGAAATGAAAGGATTACAATTTAGCATTGCAATCTCTAAAGTTGGATGATAGACATCCTCAGGAAGAGATAAAGGAGGGACCTAGACACATTAGAAATAAGGTAGTCGTTAACAAATACAAGGTCAAGTGTTCTAGTCAAATGATTAGAAATTGAATTGATTTGAAACAACGAAAGATCAAGCATGCAGTCTATAAAATCGTGCTGTGCTGAGGGCACTAGATAATTTTGGCAGTAATAATGACCAAGAGATGTTGGGCAAATTAAAATCACCCAACACCATAAATAGGTCACTATCACGCACGTGTGAAGAAACTTCTTTAATACAAGTAATATGTTTCATATAAACTTGAATATCAGAAGAAGGTGGGACATAAGAGCATGTTACATAGACATTCCGTGTAGGAAAAGACACCTTAACTGAGACAATCTCAGCGTCAGTAGGCGTACTAAAACAGAAAAGTTCAGACTGGAGAGTGGCTTTAACGGCAATTAACACCCCCCACCTCGAGTCGGCCGATCATTTCGATACAAACTAAAGTTATTTGATAAAATCTCAAAATCAGATATGGTTGAGTTCAACCATGTTTCTGAAAATGCTATTATATCCGAATTGAAGGAAGTGCTGGCCATGAATAGATTTTTAAGTTTTGAAATAAGACCTCTAACATTCTGATAATGAATAAAGATTTGGTCAGAAGATGAAGCTAGTTTTTTGGGGCAGAAATGGTACCCTGTATTGAAGGGACTGGAAGGGTGACAGGCTGGTTACGCTTTTTAGGCTTGAACTCGTGAACAATCATGTGTGGAGGCCAAAATTTGGGATCACAAATGATTGGGAACATATCATGTGAAACATTTATTTTGAATGATGATATTTCACGAGGGGTGGAGAAATTAAATTTAGTTATTGACACGCTAGCAGAAGATTTGCTAGCAATATAGGCTGCCAATGACTCAGAAGTGGTGTCCGACGAAAGTCGAGACACAAAGACTTGCCTACGAGGGGCAACTACCGTTAAGTAGGCGCTGGTGGGGCTGTAGGTAATACAGGAGTTGGGGGAGCTAACGAGGCACAATGATTGTTTTAACAATCTGGGCAAGATTGCGCGCAGGTCTACCTTTGCGGCCAGGAGCTGATGGGGCTGAGGCAGTTTGATTAATTGGGACGGGATCAGGTACGGGCTCTACTGGGACTAGTACAGGGGTTGAAACAGGGTAATTGGACAGTCGCTTGGAGAAGGCGATAAAGACAACATTGGAGATACCTCCAAGTTGCTAGGAGGGACAAGAAAGTAGTAGGTGTCTGAACAGACGTAGAGGGCAATTGCAAAAGTTGAGGCTCCAACCGGCGATTGGTTGGGGACTCAAATTTATATTTGCCAAGCAGCTCGAAACTCGAGTCAAAATTACTCGAGAGCTGCTTAGCCACATTATTTAATTTTAAGAATTGACTTCTCACAGAATTATACATTCTAGAGAAATCAATTTGCTTGTCGATGCATTCTGGGCACGACCAACGCAAGCCACCACAGCCCTTCTTGGCAATAGCAGCGATCTTGTCGCAATCACGCCCAGTGAGACCTGCACATTTAGCATGCATCATATTCTCACACAGCCAGCAATTAACAAATTGCGGCAGTGCAGAATCATCAGCCTGCTTGAACGTGCACGGTTTCTTACAGCACAACATAATTATTTAATGCGTATGCAAATTGCGAGAGCACAGAGCAAAACGAAAACGGTGCACAAGATAGAGCAAGTAAATACACAAACAAATTGTTTGGAGCAAAAAGCAATAGAAAAAGTTTGCGAGAGCGCGATGCACAAGCAGAAAGTATGCAGCGAACACACGCACAAACAAGTGTATGCACAGGGGAGCACCAAAGCAAAAGAATCAAAACAGGCAATAACAACAACACGGAGCTGATGCCGCGTTTATAAAATGTAATAATTAACAGACTTACGCTGCACAACAGATAACACTTTGCACAGTTTATTAAAGCTTCTTAAATAAAGCACCGAAAAATGCAAAATTTTGAAATAAAAGCAGGATAAAAGCGCAAAAATATATAAAAATCTTGGAGCACAAGTAAAACACGTCAATCACTCTCAACTGAGAACTCTCTCTTTAGTGGTCCGATGCTTAATAGGATTTTGCACTATATATAGGAGTTAAGTAAAACTAATAAATGCGAGTTTGGTCAAGATATCTTTAAATCAAAATGGTTTTTTCATTACAAAACTCATTTTTTTACCGATCGTTCATATGACAGAATATGATATAGTGTACCGATCTTAATAGGATTTTCATTTATATGAAAA